>JAJEKV010000038.1:8011178-8260277 GCA_021234155.1 Isoetes taiwanensis | reverse complement strand
TTAATTGTACTTCGTTCAGTTACGTATTGCTCATTTCTTATCGCGGCTTTGACAATTGTTTTCCACGAGGTGAACATACCTTGAAGTTTCTTATGCCGATACGAGAATGCGGGTGTACAATAGTGCGATGAGGCTCTGTATAATTCCCGGATGCCCTCATGATATCTGGCAATGCATAGTCTTCTGAACTTAAAAATCTCTACCCTTTAGATGAGTGATCATTCGGCATAATTACGATCCACTGTGGTAAATAGGTGAACCAATCTGAATACAAATGTTGCTTATTCCATTTACTTTTTAAGTTAAAGTAGCTTAGCATTGTCGTATCTATTTTTCTATTTATGCGTCATATTGCATGCTTATTATGCTCCTGACTCTTGCCTTAATTGAACATCTATGTTGTTGTTAGGAGGATTCAGGTCTACCATGCTCTCAAATTTACGCTTTCTGCTGCAGAGATCACTCAGGAGGTGATTGCTTTTTCATTCATACGCTTCTGTTTTGAGCATGTGCATGAGGCCTCCATGATTTGCGATAGGATGCTGGCTAGATGTCCAAGAAAGGTGCGATTAGGAGATTTTATAGGCGTCCAAGAAGCCCGGCCATGTCTATACAAATTGATGTATCAATTCCATTGGACTTGCATTGTTAGTTGAATAAGCCATTAGACATTCCTGAATAGTAATAAGCTAGTTCAAGCAAGCTTTGCAATTCTACATGTAACTATGGATATCATGCCATACAATTTGTTCCTTTCATATACTCTAAAACAAGGATCTATTGTCTCATTCAAAACAACATCCAATCAACTTCCAAAGTTATGGGTTGAACATATGATATTAGTGTATCTAATTATGGAGATGAACAAGGGCACTTTACTGTAACCATGCCTTCCAGTAGCCGGGGCTCTCCTGGGTCCATAACACAAAAAGTCGAGTAAGGGTAACTAGTAGATTTTAACATTTGTGGATACTCTTTGCTCTAATATTCAGAAGTTTAATCATAGGAATTTTATGAATTAAGGCAGACATCTGGTCTATGGATCCATGTCAAAATGATTGAAATTGATCCACCCGTTCATTAAGTAGTAGGCTTTCCAAATAGGTTTGTCTTTGAAACTGACACTAGGCCTCAATTTATTGGCAAGTAGTGGCTTTCTTGAATTTATCTTGAGTGACCCAAATGGAATGATGATCTTCTCTTCTGATTGATTTTGTTGGCAATGAACATACATTACTGTTCACCTTTTCTAAATCATAGGGTTAGCCCCGCATGATCATTTAGTGCATCATCGGGTGATATCAATATCGCGAGCAACAAGGAAGTTGTATTCGGGGAGAATCTTGAGATAATTGTCTTATTGAAGGATTCTTGTTTAAAGATGGGAAGAAAGCTGGTGAGTCGGCTTTATTCCTACCCTTTCAAATGGGTTGGACTATAGAGTAGTTGACATAGTATTAGTGCATCAAGTCTTTGTAGTGCTTTAGATATGTAATACCTTAGATCCTAATGGAAGAGTATCTTCATCTCGTAATCGCAATGATCCGGGCTTTTGTCAGCCTTGAAAATGTTGGAGTAAGTGTGTACGTTAGAGTTGGTTCACTTTCACACTCTGCGAGAAAATATCCATTTCAAAATTATGCAAGATAAACCACAAGAAAGGTTCTTGTTTGTGATATTGCTTGCATCTGAGTTATTCACTTATTAGAATAATATCTACACATAATGAATATGATTAATTACATGCGGGGTATTAGTTTGTGAGCTTGCAAATGTGATGTTCTACAATGGTACAATTTGCTATCTTTTTTGGCAGGCGAGGCACATTCCTTTCTCATTTCACGCCATCAATGAGATCCATGATTTGCATTAGGATGCTCTTCTAATTGTCAGAAGTGCGGTGAGAATTTTATATGTGTCTCAAGCAATAGATTATAGAGAATTATACATCTTCTTAATTGCTCTTCTGACAATGTAATTAGACTCGTTGAGATCATCCGATGGTATTATTTCTTGTCTCACGGCTTTGCTTTCTGATTCCATTCTGAGTATTCATGTATGCTCATGGGGCGATTGAATCTATGTGATGTATCATTTACTGGCGGTAGCTCGCGAAGACTGCCTTCGTCTTATATGAGGCTGTGTCTTTATATTGTGAGCTTTTAGTAATACATATTTCTCCCTTACTCCTCACGGTAGCTATTATCAATACTTAAATTGTTAAGAAATTCCAACAAGTGCCTCTTCTTCAAATGGCGAGTTGGAAAACTTAAAAAGTTAATTATCTACATGTTTTGCCTTTATGGTTGCCATAGCACTTTTGGCCATTGAATATCCACTTTCTTTTTGCAGTTCTAAACTGGCTGAATCATTCCAATATATATAAATATAAATATTGATACGTTCTGTTATTAAGATAAATGGAATATATGCTTTCTCTTTACTGCCCAGGATCCTTTCGGGGAGGTAAATTTGCTTTTTTTTCATTCATAAACCCATTTTTGAGCATGTGCATGAGGCCTCCATATTGATTTGCATTAGGATGCTAAGCTAGATGTCAAGAAATTGCAGTCGAATTTGTATAGGCGTCCAAGAAGCCCGGTACATGTCTATACAAATTGATGCATCAATTCCATTGGACTTATTTGTTGGTTGAATAAGCGTAGACATTCTGAATAGTAATAAGCTGGATTTAAGCAAGCTTTGCAATTCTCTATGTAACTATGGATATCATGCTATACAAAACATTCCTTTCCATATATACTCTAAAACAAGAGGTTCTATTGTCTCATTTCAAAACAACATCAATCAACTTCAAAGAGATTATCATATGATATTAGTGTGCATCTCAATTATGGGAATGGAACAAGGGCACTTTGCTTTTAACCATGCCTTTAGAAATGGCGGATACTACTTGGCTCTCATGGGTCCGTAACCTGAAATTAGATGAGGAGTAAGCTAGTAGATTTGATTTTGTTGTGGAATACTCTTTGCTCTAATATTCAAGTTTAATCATAGATTTTTATGAATTAAGGCCAGACATTCAAATACCATGGATCCATCACGGCTCAAAGGCGGATTGAGAGTCGATCCGCAGATGCATTAAGTAGTGGGCTTTCCCAAATAGGTTTGTCTTTGAGCGGCACTAGATACTCGATTTATTGGCAAGTAATTGGCTTTCTTGGATTTATCTTGATGCGGCCCAAATGGAATGATGATCTTCTTTTTTTTCGATTGATTTGTTGGCAATGAACCATACATTACATTTCACCTTTTCTAAATCATAGGGTTAGCCCGCATATATTGCTAGCCCATTTTGCACATCGGACCATTGAATGGTATGAAATTACATGGCATATTGGATGAAGATAAATTATTAAGCCATTACTAATGGATTTTGCCCAAGATTATTAGGCACCGGTGCTGTTGTAATTACATTTAGCGTAGGATCTTAAATTTGAACTTATTTATCTTTGCACATACCAAGCCTTGCCCTTATTACTAATGGTTGCCAAAATTGTTAGTTACCAAAGCATGGTCTCTTTATATAGGATCTTAAATTTGAACTTATTCCCGGTGCACATACAAGCCTTGTACTAATGGTTGTCAAAATTGTTAGGAAAAGAAATTGCATGCTAGAGAATAATATTAGGACAATGAGTTTCACACATGAGCCTTAGAAAGGAAGACCAAATCTTGAAGAGCTCCCCGAGACGGACTTGATAACATACCAAATCAGTAGAAATGAATCACTTGGAAGGAAATGGTAGAATGCAATAACGGACCGATAAGCGGAGTATTGTGAACACTACATTGGCCACTACAAGAAGGGATGCATAGCATAAGGAATGTCCTTTGCTATGCAGTGAAAAAGAGTAGCATGTAATAAGAGCTGCAGTAAAATGCTTTGAACTTGTTTAATGGCTTGGTGGCATGATCCCAACTAAGGAGCCATACATTTAACATTTTCGGTGGCAGCCATGAACCCAACAAGCAGAGGGACAATGGACCCGAGATGCAAAATTGGAGTTCTCATATATAAAATCCATAAAAATAGCCCGATAGGAATTGAAAGAAAGCGAATAGAAATTTGAAGATTTTCATAAAATAAGATTATCGATTGTGATGGTGGAGAAGAAAGAAGTGGGGAAGAGGTGGAAGAAGCGGGAAAAAGGTTGGAAACAAGCCCAGGAGAGATAGGAAGAGATTATTGTTTGTGGAAGAAATCATGGAAGGAAGCCAAGCACAAGCAATCCTCGTCCTTGGCATCTCCATGTCTCAAAATTTTGGTGAAGTTCTAATTTTTCATAGCAGTAGGATCTGAAAATCTAAAATCAATGGCTATAATATTACAGCATATTTTCTTAGGTGGAAGTGCTAAGGTGGATAGCTTAGAATTGCAAGAGAAATTTTGTAGGCTTGGTTGGGCTAGCGATGCTAAAAGGGTCAATGCAGCTGACGATTTTAGTCTCTTCAACAGACCGAACAAGACCAAGCCACCCATTTTGGAGCAATCACGGGGCTCTTACGATTCAAACAAAAGTAGAAAATCTAGCTGTAAAAAGCTATGCAAATATTTACCTTTCCTTCTTGTGTGTCTTGATTAGGTCATGTGCCATAGCCTCCTTGTGGGGAAAGCAAATCGGCAAGGCCTTTGGTACGCGAATCTTTAACTATCAAATTGACTGTGTTAGCTTCTTCACAAAAGTGAGCTCATGCAAGCTCAAGCGTGAAAGGCAACAGATTAGTGCTTGATAGGTCGAAGGATTTTCACTTGTACTTAAATCACATTTGTCAAACTTTAGGGTTCCATGGATGACACACACAAAAAACATTATTACATAAGATGATCCCAACAAGCTTGCGAGAGGCGTGTTCCCGCGGCACATGCGGTGGATGGTCGAGGCATAACTCATTGAACATCTGGCGTACGGATATGGTTGAATGAGTATGCGAGATGCGAAGGCGTATTCATCCTCAATAATGGCGCCCTATTGGCAACATGGATAGACCATGTCCTCCGTGCCTCCCAACCAGTCCATGGCCCATCTCAATCGCGGAGCGTCGTACCAGCGCAAATGAAACTATCGGTCTATATGATTCTTCATGGGCAAATGGAGTGCGCCAAGTAGTGTTGTAGTGGCTCGCCTCCATCGTTGCCTGCGCCATTTGCTAGGATCAAAGAGGCGTTGCATAAGCTTGCCAAAAGGTGGTAGAGATCTATTTCTTTCTTCCTACAAGTACCAAAACAAACCTACAAACTGGCAAAAATCACTCTTAAATAGAAACTTAAGCTAAGCACCTCCAAAGTGGACAAGATATGATTTGAATCTAAGCTACAATAAGCATGAGTAGAACCATTGCGAGGATGCCCTCACTTGTCTGAGAAGCGTATTGTGCAAACTTAATCACCCCTAAAAGGCCTATTTTTCTACCTCTATCTTGAAATCCACAAGGAAAACAAAAGTCGTCGAAATGCATTAGTAGTGAATCCGGCCATAGCTACATGATTCTCCGTGGATTGACAACACCCCGAGCCCCTTGCTCATGCCACATATTCTTTGGTTACTTCTCGGTCTGGAGTGCGTTGAATTGGTGAGCGCATTTCCAGCTACCTAAAATCTAATCACCATGTAAAATCTATGTGTCTATCCCCGAGTAGCCTTACAAGCAAAACCTCAACCCAAATTGCATAGAGTTGCCTGGGGAACCATTGTTAGAACTTTTAAGACAGCAAATACTATCCCACATGTGTTTAACTTTGGTTTGTATCATCTACTATAATAAAATTTATGATTGGTGACACCACGATCCTAATCACCATTTGAAACCCAATTGGTTTTATCTGCGTATGCATTGGTTTATATCATATACAACTACGATTGATGATATTATGCGGTGTGAACCTCCGAGCATTAGATATATGTTATTACAAAATATGGGTTCACAAACGCATGGAACAGTCACCTGGTTCGATTATTAACAAGTTTTTCTCATTGCGAGTAAAACAACTCTGACTCAGAACTTATGCCGGTATTTGAGCACCATTACTCATGAGGTTATAGTTGCATGGATCGACTCATCCTCCAAAGAAGCGGTATTGAATTGTTCTATCACATTTGTATAGTCTACCAGCATACTTATTACTATTAGAGTTTTTCACTTTCGAGAAAAACCTTTGAAGCGAGGGTTTTTAATTACGTGATATCGCTTGTTGCTCTCTCGTTTGAGCCCCATAGGCCAATTGGACTACAATGGACCATTCCCTTTAATAGATTGTCCTTAAAACCATTTTGAATTATCCTTAAACCATTCCTAAAATTATAACTACCGCGATGGCTTTGCTACTAGCATTGGTTAAACATTAGATATGTTCTTTAACATTGCATAGATTTTTATTTCTATCACAGACTTTGCAACAAAAGTATTCAGTTATCTTTCGGTTTTAGTATGCTTGAGGAGATGTAGAAACTAGGTGTAGAATCACGGACATAGATCGGCCATATGGGCATGAAGGTTTTGCAAAGAAATGTTGTGATTTTTGCTTTGTTCAAATATAGCCTCGGAGATCACCATGCATAATTTGACCTTGAATGGGGTATTGTGCGAGGAGGATTAGTGCTTCGAAGCAAGTTTCTTAATTCACATTTGTTGTATGTTTTGCTTAAGTTTCACCTATGGTTAGCAATGTAAATTTGGCAAATGCCATGAGCGAGAGTTGTATCAATGGATTTAAAGGAATGTAAAAATGCATGATGCATCTCATGATTATAGTAGAACCAAATATTGAGATATATCAGAGATCACACTCTGAATGAATAATCAAATTTTGAGCATGCTTGAATCACGGAGGTACAACAAATCTCACGAACCACACAGCAAGGCATAGTAAAATTATTTTTCTGGGATAAGTATCGATATTATACCCTGCGAAGAGAGTTGAGGCGGCTACATCTTGGCGCGTTCTTTCTAGAGAAAAGGGAACCAACGTATCTGGACATTCTCTATGATGTACAAACAATGTGTCAAAACCTAGACAAAGCTGAAATGGGCGCTTCCACATTACTCTCTAGAGCTCTTTGTAAATGCGGAGAAGCATTTAGATTAAGGTTTAAGCGATTATGTTTTGGCCGAAGTGATACTACAATTATGCATTACATTGCTTGGATCCACTCCTTGAACACTTGAGAGCTTTTTAAAGACCGGGGTGAGAATGTAGGCACATGGCACGGACCTCCATCGATGGCCTTATTTTTGGGGTTTGTCTCTGAGATAATATGTGAGTCGGCGGGCACATCATATCACAACTTTTTCCAATACCTAGCCGGATAAAAAAAGAATGGTAAG
This sequence comes from Isoetes taiwanensis, assembly GCA_021234155.1. Taxonomy (NCBI): domain Eukaryota; kingdom Viridiplantae; phylum Streptophyta; class Lycopodiopsida; order Isoetales; family Isoetaceae; genus Isoetes; species Isoetes taiwanensis. Next base: position 8,252,930 of record JAJEKV010000038.1, on the reverse strand, counting down.
GATTTCTTTTTTGAACTCATCTCGATTTCTCTTTCTTTTGCATCATTCCAAGGTATTTGTGAGCACAGAATTTGCTGGCGTGGTTTTAAGACTAGAGCTTTGGATTTCGAAATAGTAGAATATATGTTGATATATAGATCTTTAGATACGCGACTTAAATCAATGTTGATGACCAAAGATGGCATTTTCATAAATGGTTATGATATGGCCAGTTGAATTTCTCTCTAGAAGCCCACATATTTACACCTTCTTCCTTTCCTAAAGCGTTGGATCTTGATATAAGCCTTATATGATAAGGTGAAAGAGGTAATGCCGGTATGTCGGCGAAGAGCAAGCCCATCTTACTTTACTACATTTTCTTCTTTGACGTAAATTACCCGTCGTTAACAATATATCCCAACAAGTCAGTAGTTTTGAAGCATTGAGAGTTTGACCAAGGCTACAATTTTGTTTTTATGGTAGTTCACTAATCATGGTTACAATTTTACAGCTATCCTACAAAAAGTGTAAAGTGAGATTTTTGTCTTAGATTTGCTGTTATCTATTCTAAAGGCTGACCATTTAAAAGCAATGTGGTAGTAATAGAGTTTGCAATTTTTGGTTCCTTTTATTGTCATGTCGATGTACAAAAACTGATGTGCATGTGCTATACACATAGAAGGTCAAGCAGGTGTAGTACTTTGGAGTGGAAGCATAATGTGTGGACAACCACATTGCATAAATAGCAGATGTTGCATTTGTGATCACGCTTTATGATCACACTCTCACTTTTTCTTTTGTAACTTCATTTTGTAATAAGTGGCATACAAATCAAGAGTCTGATAAGATGTTTGTATGTTAAGGAAAGCAACATTGCCATCAAATCCTACGAGGTTGAAATTGCATCATCGACATGAAATATTCACATTGCATGGATGTCTTGCAAGTGCTCGGATGTGGATTGCATTTGCCAAGTTGCTATAATTACATGGTGATATATGTTTTGTAGTATATCTTCAGAGGCGCAATCACGAACATGATTATTACCTTGATGATTTTTACGATAAATTACATGAGAGACCATTCAATAGGTGCACAACTTTTCATAAAACCCAAGACTATGGACACATATGCATCTACATAATGCCCATAAGGCGTGTTCTTTGACACTTGAAACACATTGTACAACATTTTGTTTTTGAAGAAATTGTCATCAATATACTAAAAAGAAGGTAATGTTAAAATCAAGTGAGGAGCAAGGAGAGCGCCACTAAAGAGGCAGCTGATACCTCGACACTCCACAACAAACTCACGAGAAAAACTACAGCTCTCTTTGCTTTACAAACCCGACCATCACCATCTACAACACCCAAGAAGTCTAGCCAAATATGGCGAACTTCCATCTACTAATCCGGGAACACGAAAGCTTTGAAATAGCTTGTGTACACGAGTCGAGGAATGGAGAATTTGCGAAATTTCTTGAATCCACAGAAAAAGATCACAACGCGCCGCTTCAAATCAGCCACACCAACCAAGCCCGCCTGAGATCTGAGGCTAGCACATAAGAGCGGCCAAAACACCGAGATACACATAGGCGGTAAGCGGTGGCTAGTCAATCTCACAGAAAACAAAGCCACGACCCAATCAGGCGGCGCAAGTGAGGGGCATAAAACAACATTGTACAACATTGAATGCCAAATGAATAGGACAACAACACAGCTAAATAAATGCAACAATTCATTATATCTAAGCGCACATGTCATATTTGGAATCTGATAAACAAGTGTTAGATAATCACCTTAGTAAGCACAACAAAACTATTTTTATTGAGAGGCAATCAAGTTTCAATGGCTACAATGTTTTCATATTTATTTCTTATAACAATGCGAACATCACATATGATAGTAAGTGTTAGATAATCACCTTAATAGGCACAATGAGAACTATTATTTTATTGAAGGCAATCAAATTTCAATAACTACAATGTTCTCATAGTATTTCAACATAACAATGCGAACATCATATGATGAACATAAGCAAATACAAAATTATTGCCATGGAACCATATGGATTGCCCACGGAAGGTGGGAAATTTACTAGTTGAAGATATAAGACTAAGCCACCCGCGATGTGGTTGAAGGTACAGTTAATAACAAATAGAATAAAATGAGAAATCCATTGGCAAATAACTCACATAACTCTCAAGCGCCAAGATATTCTACGAAAGATATTCTTTAAAAGTATGCGAAGCATTAAGCGGTATAGAACTCAGCCTTGCCTAGTTGAGATTGCTCTTTGTTTAAGCATATTTCCTCCTTCTGAATGAGAGTATGTTCAAGTTTCTTCAAACCATAATCTTTGTAAATGGCAATTCCTTCTACAATAAAGGTTATGAAGATTTGAGTATGGTATAATGTTAAAATGGTCTCAGTGTAGTGGTGTGCTTCTATAAATTCGCGATTCTGCATTCTAGAAGGCATGCTTATGGTTTCGCGGCTCCTTAATAGGCGAATGAAAGTTGAGAAGCTTGTCACGGCAACTTAATTTGCCTCAAGTATGGTCTCGAAAGTATTTTTGGCTCTTCTTACTTTCATGGAATGTAACTTTAAATTTCATGCTTCCAAATTCTTTTATGGCTCAGTACTTTAATTCTTATAGATTATGCAACCAACTATATGAAACCCTTTTGCTTCATTGGATTTTTTTGAAACCTTTTATGCTTTTCAGGCTAATATTGATATGTAAAAACGCATTTTTATGAGCGAACCAAACCAACGAGAGATAATAGAGATTAAAATGGACTTCCATGGTCAGGAATATCTTAGTAAGTACTTTGTAAGCTACGATCTTAAATTGCTCTTAACTAAGTACTCTTAATTGTTATGAGATACTCTGATAGACCACTTATAAGCCGTTGGGCATAAGCTAATCTTACGATAATGCAATTAAATTATAGGTAAACAATTGCCTCAAGTCAACTTCAATTTAATTGAAGCTTTAGTTAGTCCCACTTTAGCAAATCAATTTCGTTCAAAATTTTGTATCATAAAAGGAGTACTTCGGCTTTTATTTTGTACATAATGAAGTTCCATAATTTGCAGTTTTACTTTTTTGCATTTGCCAAGTCTCTTCGCTCATAGCTAAGGATTCTCATTAGAATCTGAGCTACAATGAACAAGTTAATATTCCTCTCGGGGAATATGTTTGTCTCTTTGAAGATCAGTGGGGAGAAGCACAACGCAAAAGAAAGCAATACAAAGATAATTCATACAATTTACTTGCATTAGATCTTGATGCAAAATCCCGAGAGAAATGGGCCGAAAAGGTATTCTCATTGATAAATAATAATAAAAGCGTTGGTTGTCTTTGAGGGAAGATGTCTAGCAAATTTTTAGGTTTCTTCCACATTTCAGCTAATATTATGGAATTTTACCTCATTTTCAATCAATATTTTATGAGCATAATAAAGAAAAGGTATTGAAAGAAATAATTACAAATTCTGCATCAAAGTGCTAGGATTTCTAGTGTTTTAACTCATCATTTGCAACACACAATGGTGGGCGCATTCAACTACCTAAAATCGTATTACCATGTGTTTTGAAATCTAGAAGTCTATCTCGAAGGGGTAGCCCTCTGAGCAAAGAACCTCAATCTAAATTGCATAGATCAAGGTCATATTAACATGGCAAGTTCCTTATAATATTCTTAAGTTAATGGAATCAGCCATTAAGAAGAAAAACCAAAGGGGCAAGACACATAGCATAGACTTACAGAACCATTGTTTAGAACTTTTTAAACAACAAATGCTATTCCACATGTGTTTACAACTTTGGTTTATATCATCTACTACTCGATTAATGATAAAATTTATGATTGGTGACACTCGGAATCCTAATCACCTCGTTTGAAACCCAATTGGTTTATATCATATATACAATTGGTTAATCATATACAACTCTGATTGATGGTATAAACTTTTGATTGTTGAGGCTCAATCCAATCACCATGTATTACAATTAATTCCAAGTGCTTTGCATATGTGAATTTATGGTTACATATGCTGTCACGAGAGTCTCACGGCGATAAGGACTGCTATATGCTACACGGGACCGATCTACGAGGCATTTCCCACAGTGGTCTCGCGTCTTGGAAACCTAGCAAGTGGGAAGTTTCATGGCGACCTTGATCTTCCCCAACATGTGGCCAAACATATTTGTTTTACGTAAGTTGCTACCTTTCCACATTAGGCAATGAGATCAATCTTAAGCGGCATCAGCACAGCAAGCTTGCAATATGTGGTGTCAGGTGAAGCGATGTGGCAACAAGGTGAATTTCATTAAGTTTTTCGAGCGGCTTTTCATGACTATGAAGCTCTTATTGCTTTGGTAGACAAGTTAGCATCTACAAATAAAGAGGAGAGAAAGGTACTTCTGATTGCTTTCGAGGAAGCGGTGGCTGTCGAGACTTTATTGACGTGCTTGAGTTAGTGGATTGCCCTTCCATTTGCTTTATATTTCATGGTGCTATTGTGGTACTAATTGCCACATCTTCGGTTGTTACCAATGTTGAGAGAAATAAGGCATATTATTATCAAAGTTGGCACACTCTAGGAACTTTATACATTTCTAAATATTCTGATTCGAAAGAAGTTGTTGGTTTGCGCCAGCTTTGGATTGTTATACATATGTACTTGAGGTATAGCATTATACTTAAAATAAGATTTTAAAACGCACAAGTGCCTCAAATAGAAAGGGAAAAAATTACCAATTTTAGGCATACAATTCTGATGACATACTTTGTATTAAAAGTGGTAAATTGCTATTCGATTTTAGTTATTACCATGCTTAATGTTGCTATTATCAGCAGTGTATATGACTAAACCTAGAAGAGAAGCGTCTTCCATGTAGAATGGTGTCCGAGATCCTAATTTTGGAAGCTATCATACGAGGAGATACAAAAGAGCAGTTAAAATGGCGTTTTTCCAAATGATGAGCTACTAGAAACAGCAATGTCAATTGTGTATCCATAATTACGGATGAATTACTTAGCAATTGAGAAGGTTCAATGCGAGTTCAAGCGAGAAGGTTGCATATGTGCTAGCCCATTTTTTATCGGACCATTGAATGGTATAGAGTACATGGCATATTGGATGAAGATAAATTGTAAGCTATCACAAACCTTTGGCACAACTATGTGGTCACATCTTTGTTGATAAGAAATTTACTAAATTTAGTTTGCATCACAAGGATTGGAACTTGCTTGGTTACAATGATGCCCATAAACATGCTGAATATTATAAGCTCGTAGATTTATACCAAACAATGATTCTAGAATTAAAGTGGAGATGAGGGCGTTGACATTATGGGAGTTTTGAAGAATAAGATCGCAACAAATTAACAAAAAAATCCTAGATCTTTGCCTTACGTGCATATGGGTGCAAATTACAATGTTGAAGGAATTCCATATGAGCGTGCATTGGCAGCGCGGGTTCTCAAGAGCGAAATTTTGTGAGGAGGGAGGTTACAAGGCTAGCGGGAACCTATATAAAATCGATATCTTGGAAGCATGAAGGTGATTTCCATCTTCGCAATCTTTTAGGCTGTAAAATTTATGCTAAAGGTTTGTTCCTAACTTGCTGGAAAATTAGTGCTAAATTAATAGCAGGGGATATATACGTTCTTAACTGGCTGGATGTTTCTTATCTTGGATAAATCACGTAAATGCTTCACTCTTGGAGGCTTTTTGGAGTTTGCTAGAGCAAACCCTTGCTTATGTGGAGCTTTTGGCATATCCTAGGTATATTCTAGAATATCCTAGGATATCTCTTTGGTATTACTAAAAACACAACATTGAAGGTAAATGCACGGTCGCGAGTGTTCTGAAGCCCGGCGGTGTGGAATTTGGATAGCGGCTGATTACCGCCAACTAGATCTGATGCCGATTTAATGGAATGGAAGTCAGCTTGCAAATCTGAGATGTTTCGCTCTTGCCTTGGAATGCCTCTTGAAAGCGTGGTTGCCATGTGAAGAAATCGAAATTTCTCTTTGGAGCCTCTTCTTTAGTTGCCATATTTTGAAATGGGACTTCACAAATGCTCTAAGCCATCGGGGCTTCCATGCGATTGAAAAGGGAATTCTTCTGATTTTTATTTTGGAAATGGCGTACACTCATTTCCTTAGTTACTAGACAACGTGCTTGTTGATGGACGGATAGATATAATTTATTTTGAATGCTATTGTGTAATTAGCAGATACTTGGTTCAACTTGTGAACTTGGCAGCACGTTATCTTTGGCACCTCTTCTGCACCGTGGCGTTTTTGCTGTATGATTTTGTCTCCTGCCATATTGCTTTCATCTCTTATTGAAGCAGCATGCAGTTACATTTGTCTAATCTTTATTGTAGGCTTCTTCTTCACGAATTTGGCAACGGACATCATACTATGATGCGAGGCCAGCTTCACGCAGGTACGTAAATACATCTCTTCGCTTTCCAAGTGACTTCTCTATAACATCATTACTAGTCAGAATACATTCTAAACTACATAACAAATTACGTATAAACTATATGTATTCTAAGCTGCATAACCAATTACATATAAAGCTATGTGTTTGATTTTTTCCTTCGTCCTTATTCATTATAATACTGCCCTTCCTCACTGCCTCTGCTGCTGAAGAAGAAGAAATGTGTAGAAGGATGATAAGATGATAAACTATATAGCAGACATTCATGATATTTCAATTTACACTTTCGAAGAACAATCCTCTGATTTTCATTAATGTCTTTGGTGAGCGACTGGTGATACTGTAAATATCAGCTTAGGTACATGTTCTATCTTCCGCTGCCTCGATTGGAAGGCTAATCAACCTTGTCTATCTACCTGTCATCTGTCAATCCGCCAAACCAACAAAGCTGGAATAAGTTACAACAATTATCTAGAACTATCTAATACAGGAATAGAGGACTGATTGGTATTCATGTTGAAGTATGGAAAATTTGCAGGCATAAGTTAAAGAATCTAGGTTATATAAACTGCAGAATTTGAGAGTTTGGAAAAAGATATATCATAGACTTGCGTCTTGTTTGAGGTTTCTACATAACATTTTTCCACATTGTTGAATTTCCCAAGGTCAGTAATAGTATAGCAAGTATAAGTGATGCTGACTTCATCTATATAGTATTTTTCAATGTATGTACTACCAGGCATGAAGTTGACATTACATAGATGAACATCCCATGAGCCTTTGCATCTCCAGTGTGAACTGCACACTCACAATTTTTATGGTGGCATAAGTGCTTAATATGTGCTTTCCGAATCTCATGCTGATTTTTTTTCTCCTACAGGAAAAATATAAAAAGGAGGATAACTTGGCAGTTAGAAACTTGGCATTACTTATATCTTCTCTTTTCACCTTCAACCTCATCACAAGGTATTTGCTTTTGTGAGTTTCAACTCTAATATTTCGCTCTCAAATAGCGTATGACATTTCTAGTAATTCATTTATTCCTTGGACTGTAAGAAAATGAGCTCTGAATTTAAATAAAGGTCAAAAGCTTCTGGACATGCTGATATTCAATCTATGATACAGTGATTTAATTTATGATTTGTTGGGGAATCTTTCAAGTCGTTTCAAAGAGCTTGATGTAGCAACTATTCTACAATTGCTCCAATGTAAGTGTTGATTGTTCACTTTTCTTCTTTAGCTTGCGTATTTGAGCATTATTTTTAAGCTTGCTTAAAACAGGCCCATAAATATACAGAAGGCTTGTGCTGCATATTGCGTTACTATTATCAAGGTGTATGCTGATGGCAATGGTAAGATTTTTGAAGTGTTACATGCTTTATTTTTTTATATATTTGAGGGTACCTGAGTCAAACCGGAGTTAAATTGATAGGGAGAAAAGCGAATCACGGTACATTTTAGCTATACGAAGCTAACATATTTGACCTTTCTGCGAGGTTTATCCTTATCATTATGCTCCATTGCCTCGGATTTGAAAATTTGGAAGAAATGCCAATTATATTATTTGACTTGGGACAACCAATTCCAGTAAAAACTACTTGAGGCGGTCCGGTACATTGAATTTGATAGCAAATTCTTTGAAGAAGAGAGAGAAATCGAGAGAGCTGAAGAGATAGCACGCATTTCAAAATAATGCAGCACAATAGAGTCAAGTTAAGCAGTTATAGGGAAGCAATCAGTATGTGTTCAAGAGGTAAGCATTAGCCATGGAATAAAGGTGTATAGTTGGTATTATGAGAGAGAATGGAAACTAAGAGATTTGCTGATCACGGATATTAGAAGGAGCCAAGTAACATAAAGACTCTTTGTCGGAGGGCTCAAGCGTATATATAAATAAAATTTGATGTTAGGCAAGGAAGGCGTGAAACGGATGTTTATTTTAGATCCTCAAAACAGGTTATGTTTGCTTCAATATCTCAATATTCATATTGTTACATAGCAATGTATCATAATGTTTTCTTGTGGTCCATTCCAGGGAGACAAAACTGCCCCAATCTCTATTGCATGTTGAAATGTTAAGGGTCCAAAAGGCATGTATGATAGCCCTAATTTCTTAGAGACTGAATAGTTAGATATTGTTTTCCTGCTTGAAACCTGGAAGCATAAATTTGCAAGGCTGTCACCATTGCAGAACCATGAGATACACTCTATTTGGCATCATAAACCTTCTCGTGGTCATCCCCATGGAGGTATTGCTTGCATCTTCAATTCTAGATTAAGGAATAAAATAGATGTTATTTTTATGGATGAAGAAAACATACAGTTCATGGCTGTAAAGATTTCTGATGCACCTTTACGATTGGAACAAGACCATGTTATAGTGACTTGTTACATGCCTCCTTCAGTATACCAACAAAATGATAGCTCTATTACCAACCTTAGTTTAAAGTTTGTTGAATCGAAACACCTCGCTCAATAGCTGCTGACAGGTATGCTTTCAGGATCATAGGTTTAAGCATTTGTGGATTATCCTGCTTTTCTATAGAAGCTGTTTCACCCACATATCTTTGATTTAAAGATATGATGTTATAGATTACTAGACAATTCAGAAACCTTGGTCTTGGCGAATGAGGAAGTAGATTTGATAAAAGTAATGTCACTTCTTCCTGGTCCAATTGGATCTGGTATCTGTGCCGAATATATCATTGCAAATATCTTTTCCTGACTTTTTATTGATCCGTATAATGTTGTACTAAAATATGACTTCTATTGTATGCAAGAAAGACATTGTTGGCCCAATGCTTGGCAAATTATGTAGATGTTCCTTTTGTTGTTCTTTTGTTTTTTGTGTACGTAATTAGAGGTGGCATGCATGGCGGAGGAGATTAAATCAAATTAAAAGCTGATTTAGCCGTGAAAAGGGAGACCTTTTATTTAGATAAAATGAGTAGAAGACAAAGTATAAGTAGATGTGATAAAGTTTTTCTTATCTTTTACATCCATGCTCTAACATGCTTATATAATTAGGTCAAGTTGGAGGAACTTTGGATGGAAGGAAAGATATTACTCGGGGAGAGGTGGAAGTCATTTTGTAAATGCAAGTGTAGTAAGAACTAGATGGTGTGAATGGCGATTAAAACTTGGCTGGTTTCAAGAATGATCTCACTGCTTCTAAACACTCATTTGAAACAATATCAAAGTTATAGTATGATGTCCACGGTTTGAACAATATATAAATCATGTATCTAAATTTGCTATTTATAACAACTGATTAAAATGCTTATATTTATATTGAACTTGCAAGAAGGATGCCTATTTTGTTTAGAATTCCTCTCTTAGGTCAATCCATGTAAACATACAAGCGTGCAATAGATACAAGCAAAATTTGAGCAAAATTTGCAAGAGAATCCTAGCAAACTTTCACCAAATCTTGCATCGAATTTTAGATTGATTCATATGAATTTGGCAGAGTGTTTTATTTTTATGGCATATTAGTATAAACTTGCATTCTATCTGAGCTTTAAGTCAATCCATGCAAAGTATGCAAGAGAAGCAAAATATACAAGAGAATCTAGAAACGCACTAAACCAAATGCGATCTTCTATCCATAATTTTTAACTACAACATGACAAATTTAACATTATTTTCCTTTTATACTGACCTAAAACTTACATGCACTTATAGAAATTCTTGATAATTGAGGCGTTTTAGGTTGCCCTAGGGAGAGCAAACCCTATACAACTAAATGGGCATGTTGGAATATACCTAGTTATTCACAGATTCTCTTGCGGCTTGTTTAGGTAAAAGCGATGATGTAGTAGGAAAACCTTGTTGCAAATATTATGGAAGGGAATTTTGTGATGTTTTTGACATCAGGGAGTACGCTTCTAAGGCAGAGGCTTGTGACTAAACTACTTGGGTATATTTTTGATGCAAAAGAACATTAGGATTTTGCAAATGGTGAGGAAGAAACAAAGGGGTCATCACATAATGTAGCAGATGTATATGTCGTCTTCTTGTTATATTGTCTCCGGGATCTTTGTATGAGGATTGTACATAATATTCTGAGAAAATATTTGGTGTCACGAGTTTGTTCTCAAATTGCTATATTGTAGGAATTTTGGTGGAATACCTTTGTAAAGAAGGTAAAGTAGATGAGGCATATCACTTCCTCTTGTAGTTATTTACAACATTTTTGATTGATGGACTTTGTAAATTTAGGAGCGTTAGAAGAAGCTGAAAAGTTGCTCTTAAAATGGGGCTGAGACACAATTTGATAAAGCTTTTTAGAGGCTTTCGTGTTCCAAGCGTTGAGTTCCAAATGAGTTTGCAATACTTCTTCATCTAGAGAGCACCAAAAGATTTCCTTCAGACCAAATTCCATAAAGTCATGGTATCAAGTATTCTAGGCCATGGAGGGCAACCCTCGTCATGACACATGTTTTATTGCGGTTCAAGCATAACCTATCACAGGCGAGCGCAAATCGTCAAGCAAGCAAACATGGAGTAAGGTTGGGCGGAAAGTTCCTTTTTTAAATAGTGTTTTTTTGCAAGATGTTGGTTATTCTTGATCATCTAAAACTTTCTTATTCATCTAAAATTATTGCAATTTCAAAACAATATCTTTGAAAATAAGAGTAGTAGGCTCTTCATTTTTTTTGTCGCTCTACTCCAAAACAAAGCGGTTGATTTGCAGCAATGTTCTTATCATAATTTTGTATCTCTTATATGTTTATCAGTTTGAGATAAAATTGGGAATGCTCCATTCCGTTTGAAAGCTAGCAAGACACTTAGCACATAAATTAGAAAAGCACTCAAGTTTCAAAGCGCTCTTTCAATGGTTCTACATTCAACTATTCAAGATGTATTGATCGGTTTACTGTATATATATAGACCAGAAATTATAACAACATTAGCTCCTCTTTTTTTGCCAATTTATTGGATAGCCCAACCATGAGCTATATAAAATCATACTGACTGTACGGCTCTCAGTTCATACGATCACGGGTCTGAGATTCGATATAGAACATATGTTTTCAACTTCAAATATTTATCTATTGCCATGCTTATTTGGCACACATAAGTATTGACCTCCCCTTGATATTTTCATTTCAGGGTGCCAGTTCATAGACATTCAGGACCATTAGCAAATACATTCGGACTCATTTTAACCATTTCTCAATTAGAAACGCATTCTATTAGACTTTATAAGAGGTAGAGTCATGCTCAAATTGAATCACGTAGGTGCAATCAAATTCCCTAGACCATTCCTCCATCTAAACATATATAAGGCATTCTCCTTTTTTAATTAGCCTAAAAGAAAAAGCTATTTTCTCACATTAGATCAATAAAGCTAGTTTCCCAATGTTTTTTTGAATCCACACGCCATCGTTCTTGATTGTATCGGAGAAACTTAGGAAGCATTGGACGAAAGATCGCATTCTAAAATCCATCCTTTGTTAAGGCAACCGGGTCAATTTGTATTGGCGTGAATTTTTCTTGGCTGATTTAAAGGACACATGCTTTTAGTGTGGCGGTATTTGAAACGAGACAAGCGCCTTAGTTACTCTAATTGCATCTCGGGTTCAAGTCTAAATTATTAGAAGCAGTTTGGAAGGTTTAGTAGGAGGGTAAAACCACGGATGCTCGGTTTAGAGTCACTAGATACTTAGGCCCCGACTTCTACTTTGATACTTCAAGCAAGAAGAAGTAGGCTCAAGCTCTATTCATCCTCAGTGGATTCAACACTTTGGTTCTTAAGTAGATTATGGCGTCATAAACAACAAACAATGCCTATTGATTATGAAGAAGAAAAAGCTTCTTTTCTTGGATTTGATCTCATTTTATTTTGGGGTCTCCTCTGTTATTTGCTAAGCTCTCTTACGGTGTTGATTCTTGGTGCCTCAAATGTTTTGGGTATGCCATGAATCGATTAGATTGCCGGTGAATCAAAGGCGCCTTAGATCATTAAATCTGGGATTTGACCCTTAGGCTTTCAAAGAAACCCATCATGGGTGATTTTTGAGCGGTATTTAAGAATTCACAGAATTTCCAAGCGGGGACAACTTTTGGTGGAGGAGCTTCTAAATTTCCTGCGAGCCATCCTATTATGATACATGGCATCATTACGATCCAAAATTTACGGGGGTAGGGATTGAGGAGGGTAGAAGCGGTAGATGTAGATTGATCTTGAGTTTGTTGCCTCCCGTTTCTTGGGTGATATCGGTGTTTAGAAGTGAGAAAATAAGGCCGATATAGTATTTGGGTCTTTTACCTATTCATACTTGAGGAAGATAGGTTCAATATTCTGTTTTGTTACTCTGTTAGGATCGTCTGGTCATTTATATTACGTTTTACTGTTATGTTAAATGGGGGCAGAGTATATCAAACTATTTACTTGTGCTGGGCTTATTTGAGTTGCGTGTTTGTTGTAGATGCATAATAGCTTCTCTAAATGTGAGCGGGGATCACGAGAAATGTGGAAAACGTTTTTTAATGTTATGTCTTTTCTTTCTTGAGAAAGAGTTTGATACTCCACGATCCTAAAGCGAGATAGATTTCTAGGCCCCTTTTGAAGAAAAAGATCAGATTGTAGAGATTGTTCTTTGCTAGTGATGTAGTTTTGCATTAGCACATTACCGGCATTATGTCTTTGCCTTTAGATCCAGGTAACAAGTTTTGGGATGTGCCGGTAAGTAATAGAGTTTGATGGAAGTTGAACAAGATGTAAGTGGCATTTACGCTGCTTCGGCAGAGCGAGAAAGATATGCTTTCTTAATGTCTCGGCTCAGAAGCGAAATTGATTAAACTGACATTTTACAACAAGAATAATGATTAGCTTATTAGGTTGCATCTATACGTCAGATGGGCCTAATGAAAAGAAGAGTTACTTAATCAAAGTAAAATTAGAAACGCAGTTCCATCTTGTAGCGCTGCGATTCATCTTCAACTGGCATACTTTGAAAGGAAAGTCAAGAAGTTGTACCCGCAGAGAAAATATGATGGAACTTGGTGTATAAACAATAGCAAAGCGAAAAAGCGCATTTCTAAACGAAAGCAATGAATAATTTGTCTTTGGGTTTCTATTGAGGTGGGTTTCTATTGAGTGCATTAGATGATGTAAGTTTTTTATATCTCTCTTTAAGAAGTATGATGCAAGGTTGGATTATCCATTCATGGTGTTGAACATTATACTCGATGTTTAGACTCTTGCATTTGTTTCCATTTCTATAGTTGACATTTGATGTATTTATGGTTGTATAAATTGAATATTTAAAAATATAGGAACATATTCTCATGCATAGTATAAATTACCAACTTTCTTTAAGGACTTTCCTTCGTGACAATGTTTGACTCTCTGGAGACAATCAAAATATGAGAGTCGGCGAGAAAATAATCAAAATATAAGAAATTAGGGCGAAGAGAGAGAAATATTCGCGGCGGCCTTGGCCATGATAAATTCTTATAGATCTTGAGTTCCTACTATTTCATATGTAAATCCATATGAAATTAATTCTTCCACATAAGGTTATTTGAGGCAATATAACGATACTACATTGATCTATTTGAACCATTACTCTGGTGTCAAAGTAATACCTGCTACGTGGATTCGACCATTGAACATTTAGTTTCTAGTTATTTTGTTTTTCTTGAGAGGGGGCAGCCCTTAAGAAAAAATGCATAACTAGAGTCTAGAGGGCAGCTCTTCTCTTCATTGTTCCGTTCCATGGGGCGGGGGCGGGGAGAAAGCCTCCTCGTGTTCTTTTTCTTATTGTAGTTGGTTTTGGGTCTAGCTTTTTTTCTTTTGTTTTATTGTTTTGTATTTTTCCCGCCCCTTCCTTGTGTAGCTCCTCGCTCAGCGTTGGGTACAACTGCCCTGCTTCAGACTCTAGTTAATAAACTTAACACTATTCGGCCTTTTATATGCATAAAAATACAGTTTATTAGGGATGTGGGATATTGAATTTTAGGTCATATTAGAATTTACATTGCCGTGGACATGGTGGATTTTTAGCACTTTTGCACAAACGCCCATTCAGAGCTTCCTGCATTCTGAGGCTATTTGTTCTAAGGGTATGTTCGATTTGCATTACAGAGGTAGTGCTGCAAATAGTGCATGCGTTGCCTACATTTTACAAGAGCTAATGGTTTGTTCTTCTCTGCCTTTGCATAGTCTTACAGAACTTCCAAAAATCTCTTCCCTTTAGATAGTCAATCATTCAGCATAATTCTGATCCACGCAGTAAATAGGTGAACAATCTGTGAATGTAAATGTTGCTTATTCCATTTACTTTTAAGTTAAAAGTAGCTTAGCATTGTCATGTATCCATTTTTCTATTGTCGTCATATTGCATGCTTGATTATGTCACAGCTCTTGCTTTTATTGGAACATCTATATTGGTAGGAGGATTCAGGTCTACCATGCTCTCAAATTTCGCTTTCTCTTTCTGCAGATCGGGGGATGCATTATTGAGTGCGCTCAGGCTCGCCAGTGCAAGCGCTAGAATCAGTACTTTGTTATTCCTCATCGCCCGACGCAGAGTCTCCACAGCCTGGTAAATAAAACAATTCTGTTCTGAGTGTAGAATAAGTCATTCTGTAACGTAATACAAAGTTGACAATTTGTAACTTTCCGAAAACGATAGGTAATCTGCCAGGTGATTTCTTTATGATGATAGTTTATAATTGGTTCGAGTTCTATACTACTAGTTTTTCTTTGTGCAATTTGCCCTCTCAAAATTAACGGCTCAGTCAGAGGAAACCATTTCTGTCCTGTAAATGCCACGTAGACTGTTACTGCCAAATCAGCTCAGCAGACTATAATAGTTTGGTTTGGCTAGGGTTTGTGGAGTGGAGGATTATAACGATCTTTAGGAATTCGAATAAACAGCTTTGAGCAGCTTGCAGGCAAGATTCTGTCATATCTATTGCTATTTGAGAAAGTTTTATTAATATAGATTTTTCGTGCTTGGATACTCGCCATCAAAGTTAACTCCCGAGATAGTTTGAAACAGCAGCCTCTCACTCAATATGCACCTGCAGGCATTGCCAAATATGATGAATTTTGTGAATATTTTTATAAATTTGTTGCAAATCTATTAGTTTTTATGGGCTTATTGCTTAAGAGGTTGGCCATCTATAACATTCTCAAGGTGTCTAGGAATCAAGAGATTTTGGGTTTCTTTTTCTTGCAGTTCTTATTTTATTTTTGGATATCAGTCTAATATGAAGTAGTTGAGGGTCGGTTCCTGATGGCTTAAGAATGCTGCATAATTTTTGCAGGATAGTAAAATATAAATTCTGTAAGAGTTCTTTTGTGTCCTGAACATCTATGGCAGCAGGAGGTGCATTTGGAGAGGAAACAGGGGATTACAGCCAGTAGCACCAGAAGGGCATTTTTCCTTGATGCTTTAAGAATGTGAGTCAGGTATGCATTTTCTAGTTATGTTTCGTTATTTTCAGTTAGATTTTTCTTTATTTCCTTATATTTTTTGGTGCCTAAAATAGGCAATGCAGGCCTATATGCAATGCCTGAAAAGAGAACAAAAGCGATTCTGACATGCGTCAATTCTCCTAAAGCATACCACCTTGAATGTCGCATGGAAAAAGTAAGCTTTATCACTTTCTTGCAATGGAAAGAAGCTTTCATGGATGGCTAAAAAGCCTTGAAGTCTTGCTTGTTGAGCTCTTCTGTGCTTGATTTGTGTGCTTCAGTGCATTCTTTATGGATGAATGCAAAATATACTGCCTGACTGTAAAAACCAAGTCCCATCATCATCATGGCCATTAGTAAGGCTGCTACATATCAAGTAGAAACTGTTTCACTGATAGCATAGGTTTGCTCAGCCCTTACGTTTGTAGTGTAACTCAGTAGTTGCAAGCATAATTAGGTGCTACTAAGTTGTATTTATTACAGATATGTGTAATGTCAAAAACAATTCTCACTCCACAGTTTTGTAGGAATCTCATGTAGCAGAACTTATCTGAACTTGGTTTCCAGGGATAAGAACATGCTGCAAATGCTGAAGATTCGCAGAAAGAGATCTCTAGATAATTCATAAAATGGTATCCAATGTGCATGTCTTCTGTTTGTTCTTTTAACGTCTTAATTGTTGAGGGCTTAAGCCCATACATAGGAACAAATAAAAGAGTTGTAGCTAAGATACCAGCAGCATTGGGGAAATGCTCTGTTTTAGTTATTCATGCCATATCTTTGGGCAGCTTTTGGTGCCCTCTGGAAGGTAACAAAAATGATATGTTGTTCAACAATTAGAATGATAGGGCTTAGTATTAAGTAGCGTACAAGAAAGATATACTATAGTATGTTAATATCGCATTAAGCCATTCTTATTAATGATGAGCATTTAAAGCATATTATTGGCAATGCAAATTGTGCATGCTTATGTGCATCATACGATGTTGAAGTTTTAAAAGAACACGGAAGGCAAAAGCGGTTTAAATTATGTCATCGAAATGTTTCTACTTTGTTAGACCATTTGCTGCTTGGACTCTTTTATTAGGTGCTCAATTATAGTAGGAAAGGTAGGTTATTTAAATAGCTAGCGGTTGGTTAATTCTTGGCTTTAGTTAGTCTAGATTCAGCGTTTTATGTATCTCGGCAAAGCCGGCTATCGGCAATAAATTAGGACCCTTTGTTGCAATCCATTACATTGCACTTTGTAAATCAAAGCTTTGCTTATACGGCACTTGTAGATGAAGCTTTGCTTATCCTAACTATGATTATTATGAAACTAGGCAAGAGTTTAGAGTATCTTGTTTGTATTGTACTCCATGTAGGGAACTTCCACCTAGATTCAGATTGCAATGAAATCAGTAATGGGAAGAGCATTTCTGATCAAATTAGGATATTACCCCAGAAGCACACAAATCAAACACACAAGAACACAACAAGCAAGACTCTAGGCTTCTTGAGCCATCCATGAAAGGTTTTTTTCATTGCATATAATCCTGCGTTGTCTATCCTAGGAAAACAGAAAAATAAGAAAATAAAGAAAAATTCAACTGGAAAATAATGAAACATAACTATATACCTGGTGGCATTTTTGGAAGTGATGAAGGGGAAAGGCACCCTTCTCTATTCTATTCTATTCTATTATTCTATTCTATTCTCTGTTGCTACTGGCTGTAATCCTCTGTTCCCTCCAAATGCACCTCCCACTGCCATAGATGTTCATGACGCAAAAAATCTACAAAATTTGCATTTTCCTATCCTACAAAATTTTGCAGCATTCTTAAGCCATCAGGGATGGAACCTTCAACTCCTTCATCTTAGACTGACATCGAAAAATAAAATAACAATTGCAAGAAAAAACCCAAAATGTCTTAATTCCTAGACATTTTGAGAATGTTTGAGCTATTGCATGCCACTAGATGTCCAACCTCTTAAAAATTAAGCCCATATAAACTACAAGATTTGCAATAAATTCATACAAAGATTCACAGAATTCATCAGATTGGCAATGCCCACAGGTGTATATTGAGTGAGAGGCTATTGTTTCAAACTATCTCAGAAGATAATTTTGATGATAGCATCCAAGCATCAAAAATCTATATAAATAGAACTTTCTTAAATAACAATAGATATGACAGAGTCTTGCTTGCTAGCCGCTCGAAGTTGTTTATCCGAATTCGTAAAGATCGTTATAAACCTCCATGCTACAAACTCTAGCAGAAGCAAACTACTATAGTCCGTCGGGATGATTTGACAATAACAGTCTACGTGGCAGTACAGGTAGGCTTGAATTAAGAGGAGCAAGATTCAATAGGAAGAGGAAAACAAGCAGAGCAATAATTTCAATGGAAAAACACCACAGATAGTCGAATCCCTCCTTTTATGTACATAGTAACCTACTTGAGGGGGTTACCCTTGGTAAATCCATAGGTGTGGCCACGAGCAATGTTAGCCGAAAGTGGCATTGCCGTATGCGAGTTTAACTATGAGTGACCTCCGACATATAGGAGGCTACAATATAGGATCCACATGAGTAAGGGCAAAGTAGTATAAATTGAATTGTACTTCTTGCGGTTAATCCGGTAGAAAGAAATGTTGGATCTACTTAATGGCAGATTTATCGCATTTGTTCATTTTGAAGCATGAAAGTGTTTCTTGCTTTTTTTTATTTGTACATTGTGTTCACACAATTCAATTCAGCTTTGATGCAAAAGGAGATCCATTATTATATAAAATCTTTGATTAACTTGATGCCAAATATGTCAATTTATATATATTACCCTTCTTTGATGCATTCAACATTTATGGGGATCGAGGGTGTGGCCCCGACAAATTAAATGTTAAGGTCAGAATTAAAATATATACGCAATCCGGATTCTAGGGTAGGGGCTAGCATGGAAACCCCAACAAGCGCCTACTAGATAGGCTTCTCATTCATCTCGTGGTTGCTACTGTGGTGGATAGTGGGTAGCGCACACATAGAACTACCGGGGAATATCCAATCTCATTAAATATGTCTTCTGTATTACTGCTTGAAGCTTATCATCGGGATTAAAACCCCGCCCTTTGGGTTTTAGAGGAAAAACCTAGTGATAATCATACGGCCAAGGGGCTTGGACAAGCGTAAAATGAAGAAATGGCTCCCAAAACCCACGAATGGAGAAGTCGAAGCAGTCTGGCTGCATGACACGTACGCACATCACCAACACAAAAAAGCGTGACAAACAAACCTCGAGTGGAGGGGCTGATCACCCAGCGTGCCCGCATAGCGACAATAAAAACAAAACCTCTTCAAATAGAGGGGCTGGTCGCAGCGTGCCGGTCGACAAAGACAATAAACAAAGAAGGGGAGGGTGGGTTCAAGAATAAAAGGTCTTTGAGAGAAGGCGCCGGTGGGGTGGTGGGTGGTCGCAGGGCAGCGCCTAAAATAGCGAACTTCCAGCGAGAAGAGGCATGCGCGCATGTGCATGCATCATGCATGCTACTTCGATAGAATAAGCGTCCAGATGTCTCGGATCGATGGGATTCTATAATGGGGCTCGCGCTGGAAACCAACAAACCGTCGAATACCAAGGACTTCCTTAACAAAAGCGGGATGAGGGCCGAAGGTCACGGGATGAAGGCTAAAGAAGAGCCAAAGGCGAGAAAGGACATGCCCTGACATGAAAGAAATGTCAAATTAGCCAAACCCAAGCCGAGGGAGAAGCCCCTCCTGCTGGGTTCAAAGAAAGAGAATAGAATGCTGGCGAGAGAGGGCGCCCATTAAGGGCGTTGATCACGAGCAGCGCCTAAAATATAAGCGAACTCCCAGCGAGAAAGGGCATGCGCGCATGCATGCATATGCATGCTTTCGCTGATAGAATGTGTCCAGATGTCACCGGACCCGATGGGATTAATTAGCATCCATCATTTAGTTCTACATCACATCTTTATGCCCTTTCTTTAGCTAGAAATGTGCAATGATTGTTCTCTAGCATATGCAACAATTGAAGCTATCACGATTGTCCTAGTTCATATTAATTATATCTTTATGCCATTTCACAAGCTCTATCATTTTGGCTTCCATGTACCAAATCAACATAGGTAATGAACATGATAGAAGAATTGATCACCACATTAGCGAATCACCACCTTTGTTGTAGTACATTTAGCATAGTTGAACTTATTTCTGATGCACACATACAAGCCTTATTACTACTAATGGTTGCCCAAAATTGTTAGGCACCCGAGGGCCCTTCTTTGTAGTGTTTAGCGATAGGATCTTACATAAAATTTGAACTTATTTATCTTTGCTTTTATACAAGCCTTATTACTAATAGTTGCCCAAAATTATTTAGTTATAAATTTGCTTATTGTGGTTTGTTTAACATAGGATCTAAATTTGAACTTATTCACGGTGCACATACAAGTATATCACTAATGGTTGCCCAAAATTGTTAGGAAAAGAAATTGCATGCTAGAGAATAATATTAGGACAATAGGTTTCACACATGAGCTTAAGAAAGGGAAGAATAAATCTTGAAGAGCTCCCCGGACGGACTTGATAAACATACCAAATCAGCGAAATGAATCTTATGAAGAAATGAGAGTGAGGCTCTATATGAACCGATAAGCGAGTATTGTGAACACTACATTGGCCACTACAAGAAAGGGAATGCATAGCATAAGAATCTTTGCTAGATGCAGTAGAAAAGTAGCATGTAATAAAAACTTCTGGCGAAGTAAAATACTTTGAACTTGTTAAACAAAGCGGGCGGCATATTGATCCCAACTAAAGGGGAGCGTACATTTTAACATTTTTCCGGTGGCGGCCATAGACCCAACAAGCCGAGACAATGGGCGAGAGATGCAAATTGAGTTCTCCTTATATAAAATCCATAAAAATGGCGATAGGAATTGAAACGAATGAAAGAGTGAAAATTTACCATGAGCAGATTATCGATTGTGATTAGCCGGAGAAGAAAAGTGGGGAAGAGGTCGGAAGAAGCCAGGAAAAAGGTTGAAACAAGCGAGGAGAGATAGGAAAGAGATTATTGTTTTGTGGAAGAAATCATGGAAGAAGCCAAGCACAACAATCCCTCGTCCTTGGCATCTCCATGTCAAAATTTTGGTGAGTTTCTAATTTTCATACTTAGTAGGATGCGAAAATCTAAAATCAATGGCTATAATATTGCCATATCATATTTTGCTTAGGTGGAAGTGCCCTAGGTGGATGGCTTAGAGATTGCAAGAAGAATTTGTAGGCTTGGTTGGGCTGGCGTGCTAAAAGGATATTACATGCGAAATTTTAGTCTTATGGTCGAACAAGACCAAGCCACCATTTGGAACAATGTGAAGCTCTTCGATTCTAAACAAAAGTTAAAGAAATCCGTGTAAAAACTATGCAAATAATTACCTTTCCTTACATGCATATTTAAGCTATGATTGTTGTGCTAGGTAGTATCTTTGACACGGTTATTTGCAATGGCACGGCACAATGGCCCGTCTTCGGTTGCTACACTTGTAGGCAGGGGAGAACCAAAGTGACTCGGTGTAGTGGATTATCTGGCTGGTTGAGCGGGATCGCACTGGTTACTCATTTTTCCGCCGGGCCGGACACTTTCGGGGCGAGGAAGTAGGTCGGACCACGGCCTGTTCATGCATCTCCATTAGGGACTTCGGGTGCACACCTCTTTGCTTCAACACCTTGAGAGGGGGCCCATTAGAGGCCCGGTTGGGGTCTGAAAATGGCCTCCTCAGCCATTCCACGTCATATTTCCGGCTCATACCATACCACCTAGGATGCAAAATCTCATCATTCTGATTCTTTGGAATATTCTCGGAATAAAGAGAGTTAGCATTCATATAGGCATCATATGTATTTAATTACTGTTGGTTGTCAGACCAGTTGATGCAACATGTGGCGCTTCTAAAAGCCACTTGCATTCTAGCATACCGGCAACTCATGGCGGTGTCTCTTAGTTTAACCAGGATACAGCGTGCGTGTCGCTTGGAATTAACTTTGGCTATTTTTCATTTATAGGCAGTAGCCATCTGAAGCTTCCCGCCTTCCACATTTCAAAATTTGAATGTAGGTTGAAGCTTTGTATATGTCGAACTTTTACTATTTGGCCAGTTGCGGCTGCGGTATGGGTAGTTCACATGGAGAGTTTAGGCCTCCGTGAGTTACGGTAGTCGTATGATTAAAAAAATTGACGTTGCGCCGACTCATAGGTTGGATCTTACAGGGATTTTCCAAAGCGGGACTGAATTTTTGCACCTCGGCCCAAGTTCAGCGGAGTTTTAAGCGGTAGCCAGCGGTCCATGTGAACCGGCGTGCAGGGATCTTTACTTCATCCCAATAAGGCTTCCCACTTCACAATTCGAAATTTGAATTTGCTTAATGTACTATAAAAAGCATGGGTTGTAGGAGAATGGACTTTTGATTTCCATATACGCGTTGCAAATTTCAAAAGCGAGGAGTTAGTCTGAGCGTTAGGCTCACCACAGGCGAATTGTCTTTGGGGCATACAAATTAATACACACCTTCATTTAGCGCCCGTCGCGATCCCACATGATATGGAGCTCAAATGATGTGTGGATAAGGATCCAAGCTGACTCACGAATATGCTCAGTCTTCAATCACAAAAAGGAGTCTAAAAATAAGAACTTAGACCTCGGCGTGTTGTGTCTTCTGAGGCTCAAAAAAGTGTCGACATGCAGGATGTGATTTTATATCCATTGGATCAGTTGAGTGGCAAAAAGCCAGTCATTTCGAGGGGCGTTTCAAGTTTGAATCCGTTTTATGGTGGCCAGTAACTCACGGCCTCCTAGGAATATTGTGAGAAGTGCTTGAAAGGAGAGGATGAAGGCGTGGGGTCCGAATCTGGTTATTCCTTGAGATGGTACTTAGATAAGGAAAGGGAAATGTCGTGAAGATGCTAATAAATGACATTATACTTTGCAATGTGAAGAGTTTATACATTCTTAGTACAAAGGTTACATGGTGTTTGTGTTTAGATCACAGCTAATACAAGAAGTCTTTGACTACTTTTAACAATAGATTCCTTTAAAATCTATTGCTATTTAAAATTATAGCAAAAATGAGTCTTGAAACTCTTTAAGTAGTAGAAGAACTCTTTGACTAGTTATCCATTTGATGACCATTTTTAAGAAAATATATGATATATGACATTCTTATATACAAACATTCATAAATTTATGAACATTGAGAGTCAAAGCCATCCTTGTTTAAAGAGGATCATATGATCGCGAAATCTTCATACTTAGCGAAATGAGTGCATATAAAAATTAGCACGGTGTGATCCTTGCGTAAAAAGTAAATAGAAACATAAATATTGAACTTACAACTTAAGCGTAAACAAATAGCATTTTAATAAACAACACTTTATATACTAACACTTTACACTTTAAATAAGATATTTCTTTCTTTCCTTTTTACTTAGAAAGCTATTTTTTTTTTCAAGATGGATCACCTGACCCGAATAATACATATGCAAAAAAAGGACACACTAAATTAAGCATGGTGTGATCCACTTTCTTATTTGTTGTCAAATTAAAATTAAACCACAGTACTCATTCCTATTTGTATCTAAAATGCTTTACCACTCTTAAGTACATAAGTCATTATCCCTTTTCAAAAAGAGCATATTATTTTCAGAAGGATCACACCAAAGCGAATAGTACATAACTATGCAACAAAAATGGAACACACTAAATTAGCATCGTGTGATCCCACTTTCTTATTTGTTATCAAATTAAAATTAAACACAAGTACCCTTCTCATTTAATGCTTTACCACCACCCCAAGTGCATAAAGTTATTAGTCCTTTTCAAAGAGCATATCTTTTTAGAAGGATCACATCAAGCATCCTATTTACATCTAAAATACTTTACCAACTCTAGTAGTACATAAAAGTTATTAGCCCTTTTCAAAAAGCAAACACTTTATCACTAAATGGGCACGTCCACATATTCACACTTAACTTCAAATAAGACACATATATATTTCTTTTATTAAAGA
Source organism: Isoetes taiwanensis (assembly GCA_021234155.1). NCBI lineage: Eukaryota > Viridiplantae > Streptophyta > Lycopodiopsida > Isoetales > Isoetaceae > Isoetes > Isoetes taiwanensis. The sequence continues at coordinate 8,228,994 of JAJEKV010000038.1, read as the reverse complement.
TAATCAAAGTAATTTTACTATAGGAAATCATCTTTTTTCCAAAAGATCACACCAGCCGAATTTTGTATAAGCTAAAGGTTTGGAATATACTAAATTAAGCATGGTGTGATCCACTTTCTGTTGTTTTGTTGTCAATAGATAATACCCAAGTCCCTCATCCAATAATAGTCTCCATTTGCATATAAAAATATGTATCATTCCAAGTTATATTATGTTTTATGAACTAAACTTTTTTCAAAGAGAGGGTCCAAAGCAAAATACAAACACTTAATCAATAAGCCAACACTTTACCAACAACCAAAGCTTTATTAAATAAGATTTTTATGTTATTTTATCAAACCTAATGTTCCACTCACGTGACACTTTGAGTTAAGCTGATCAAAAAGGCTCATGGCTTGACATTTTATACAATATGTCTTTGGAGCTTTTGTATGCGTGGCATTAGTAAACACCTCTAATGGAGCAAATATTTTGTAACTCATTTTTCAACAACCACGGGATGCCGTCTTATCAAACATTTCTTCATTGCAAAGGACACCATTCTCACTGGAAACGCACAGATTAAATAAAAAGAGAGATCTTAGGGGCTGACTTTCAAGCTCGGCTCCACAACTTTAGCGTAAAACTAGATGCCCATTGCACCCACTTTGAATGTATATCTTGGAAAGCATGTCTCTTATGTCCATATGTTAGACAACAACGATGCTAGTAATGCTTTTCCTAATGATCTCAAATCCCCAGACATCGAAAAATATAGCCCAAGAAAAATATTTGATTGATGAGTGAATATAAATCAAGAAGGGAAGAAAAAAGCAAGGACCACATGGCGAAATCTCACTACAATTTACAAAGTGCATATGCATTTTAATGGTGTGATCCATGTATTGTTGAGGGTGCAAATTTTTAAATATCCTCCTCTTCAAATCCCTTTCCCCCCCTCCTTCCCTTTTTTTTTTTGCAATATACTATCCATAGCATTTATTTTGAACCTATAGTTCTACCTATTCGTGCGTGAATGGCTCGGCGATGTAACTCCATGAGTCACCGCGCCGTTAAGGAGGATAGCATTCTCACCCACGAGCCTATGGATAGATATCCTTTACCGTCGGATCGATCGATTACCGTTGAATTATGGGAATGAATGGCGAGAGCAATCGATAGATAGGAAGAGGCGAAAATGGAAAACTTGAATGAAAATTTGGAGTAGTAAAACATATATCACCGTCACGTTTGCTTATCAGCACATGTACCTGTAGATTGTTCCTTAACTCTATACTTGCCCACATAGCTCTGAGACACTATTATTGGAGACTTGGATTCAATGAAGAAGAAGCGAAAGCGGAAGAGGATGCCGTGGCTAATGTGAACAATGGAAATCTTGGTGCAAAATTTGATAAGATGGATTTGGTGCATGTGGGCATGTACACGATGAAAGCGGGGAAAAGTATAGCCATTATTTTGGTCAGCGTCGATTTTTCCCCGAAAATCACAGACGTGTGTAGTTGCAATCAATGCACACACATGTCCTATGAAATTCGCCATGTGGATGCCAAGTAAGCTGCTCCTCTTTCTACTTGCCAACTAATGCGACTTTGGAAAAAAATCTTGAAACATCATTGGTCGTGAGAAACATAGCGTGGATACGGCATCAAGATATAGGCCATTTGGGATTTAAATCAGCCCCTAATGCCAGGCTGCGCTGGACTTCGACCGTCACGAGGGACCTATGCCAGTTGCTTGAGCATGATCTGGCGGAGATTTCTTTGCCAACTCCCACACTTCAAGAGCAATCTGGCGGTGACTTCGCTTTTATACGTAGAACAGCGAAGATGCTTTGGGGTAAGCTCACGGCGAACCACGAGCACTACCACCTTCCCCGCAACAAATGGTTTGATGATGATGTCCGGGGGCTCAAGCGCACACTCAGGCAAGTCCAGATCCCATCTCATACGAGGCCATCCGGTCAATACCGCTCCTTTCTCCAAGAACAGAAAGGCGAGATACCTTGAGCATCGTATGAGATGTTTGGTCTCACGGACCCGGCACCCAGGACATTACGGAGAAGGGTCTTGAGCAAACTGCCGCGACCCAGGGAACATCACCTCGAAGACAATGGAGTACGATACTTTTAGCGGTACATGCGACCGGCTTTCGAGGCCGAAGACGCAGTCCCTCCTGAGATAGGCATGGCTAAAGTTTATCGCGAAGGGATGTTATCATGGGCCCTCTGACGCCCTAGCTAATGGGAAGAGAAGCGGCGATTTAGATGGCATGCGAGCGGGGAGACTTACGAAGTGGGTTGGGCCTCCCTTTGGTGCACATCCTCCGGCATTGTTCAATAAAGCATTGCGAAGGCTTCCTATCACCCCGATGGACCACTAGCGAGGTAAATTGCCCATCTACAAAGCAAAGGGACCCTCAATGCTAGGCCAACTCTTAGTACTATTATGGTCAGCTCTCTTTTACCAAAGCTGTTGGCGGGCATCCTTGAAGCGTGGTGACAATATGGGCGAGAGGAAGCAGTGCGAGGCTCTTACAGGCGGAGTTTCGGCCAGACATTCCACCATTGATCACGCATCTTCACTCTGTAGCACATTGATTGAGGATAGCGGTCCTTGAAGCAAAGAGCACAATGCTGTTGTTTTAGATTGATTTTACTTGGCGTTAAAACGCGATGCCATAGCAAGCTGCAGGGCCAATTCTGCGGCAGTAGAGGACCCCCTGAGACTGCGAATGCATTATATAAGTATGCGAGGCATGCTTTCGGGCCGTATCACATCCAGCCCGGCCTAACCGTGTCGGTAGCATTGGAGTCGTCGAGTTGCCCCCCTCTCCTCCACACTCTTTGGCCCTATACATTGTCGGTTGGAAAATTGGCTCTCTGAGCATGGAATCTTGGTAGCACATCTCATGCATCACACAATCGGCAACTCATATATCTTGGCGATGTCAACCTCACTGGCCTACACTCGGAGGACATGCGTCACTGGATGCTCTTGACACTTTGCCAATTCAGCATGCAGTGAACAGCCAAAACTAAGTCTTTACTAGTTGCATCGTCCGTCGATAAGGCTTCCTTCACTTGCAAAGGGCAAAGAGGTAGAGTGGCTCCAACCTACAAGTACTTAGAGTTGAGTTCTCAACTACCACCCATTGGGATCTTGCGGCTATCGGGTTCTTGGTCACGGCGGGTTGGAAAGCACTATATGCCATGCTGAACGACCACAAAGCGGTTATGCGCACAGGGCCACAGTCCACATTTGTTTAGGGCCTTGGTTGGCCCAGGGTCTGTTGTATAGGGCAGAAGTGTGTGGGGTCGGTCATCTCCTCAACACATGGAATGACCTCGGCAGTGCAGAAGGCCTTCTTAGCACGGGCCGCAGAGGTGGGGATCCGCAGTTAAAGAGTACGAGATCCTACTCGGGGAGGCGGGCTTTCTACCTTCCAGCGGGCTGCATTGGAGCGCCATGTCGTTTTACTTCCAAAGGTGATGCGGCTGATGCAGCTTGCCCATGCGGCCTTAGCCGCGGCTGATAGGTCCCCCAGCGCTGAAATCTGTTGGAAAGACAAAGCGAAGCTGATGGATTTTCTCCACTTGGCCAGAGCGTCTGAGGTAAAGCGAATCGTCAATTCCGGGACAAAGAAAGATCGCGAGAGCACTTAAAGCTGGCCACTTTCAGGTACTGCTTTCCTTATAGCTCTACAGGATCACGAAGACTCGGCCTTGCGTTAAGGCGGCACACTATCGTGACAAGTCAATCCTAGGCTCACAAGAGCGCACGATTACTTGTACACCCGGTTGCCCATGAAAGCGCGGACTTATAGCTTCCATTACGCGGTGCACATACGCCTCCGCATTGGCAGGCGTTGGGCACCGGGAAGCGCGAGCAGAAACTGCCCGTCTTTGCCACGAGTGCGATTGAGGATGAATGTCATACCCTCCGGACACGCGGCGGCATTTGCCCATATCAGAGAGGTATGTTCGACTACTAGTGCACAGCCCATACGTTGCATCGATTATTGACTCACGGCGTGATGCAGGTTACTGTTGGATCATACCTCCGGAGAGGATATGGATGCGCAGACAGCGTTTGTGTCCCTACGGGGCCCGGTCTTGAGCATCCTATGCAATTATGCGGTGTGCGGCATGCTTAATACTTGCTAAGGTTTTCCCTCGAAACCCTTGAGCGGGGAGTTTTTAATCTGTCGATGTATACTTCTTTGCTCTCTTTTTGTTTGGGTCCCATGACCAATTGGTCTCCGTGGGCGCTAAAGCCTATTCTATTCTATTCTATTCTATTCTATTCTTCTTGTGTCTTGGTCCGTCATGTGCCATAGCCTCACTTGATAGGAAAGCAAATACGGCAAAGGCCTTGGTACCGAATCTTTTAGCTATCGAACCGGCTATGTTAGCATCTTCCACAAAGGCCGAGGCTCATGCAAGCTCCAAGCGTGAAGGAGCCTTAGGAATTGATGCGGAGATAGGTCGGAAGAAGTTTTCACTTGTACTTAAATCACATTTGTCCAAACTTTTAGGGTTCCATATGGATGACCTGCAAAAACATTATTACATAAGATGATCCCAACAAACTACTTGGGCTAGTGTTCCACGGCACATGCGATTACTGGTCGAGGCATAACTCATTGAACATCTTGTGCACGGATGGTTGAATGATGTGCAGTGCGAAAGTGCGACATTCATCCTCAATGGCCATATTAGCAACATGATAGACCATGTCCTCACATCGGCCCATCTCAATCACGGGAGGCGATCGTGCCAGCGCAAATGGAAACTATCGGTCTATGATTCTTCTTGGGCAAATGGGTGTGCAAGTAGTGTTGTGGTGAAGCAAGCCTCCATACCGTTGCCACCGCATAAGCTGCTAGGATCAAAAGCCATTTGCCACATAAACTTGCCAAAATTGAGATCTATTTCTTTCTTCCTACAAGTACCAAAACAAACCCTACAAACTAGCAAAAATCACTCTTAAATAGAAACTTCGCTAAGCACCTCAAAGTGGTTTCAAGATATGATTTGGAATACAATACCCCACAATAAGCATAGTCCGAACCATTGCAAGGATACCCTCCCGCAATACGAAACGTATTGTGCAAACTTAATCACCCCTAAAAAAGGCCTATTTTTCTACCTCTATCTTGAAATCCACAAGGAAAACAAAGTCCGATCGAAATGCATTAGTAGTGAATCCGGCCATAGCTACACTTAATTCCTCACGTGGATTGACAACACCCAAGCCCCTTGCTCATGCCACACAATCTTTGGATTGCTTACCGGTCACGGGTCGTTGAATTGGTGAGCCGCATTTCAACTACCTAAAATCTAATCACCATGTTTAAAATCTATGTCTATCCCCAAGGTAGCCTTACAAGCAAAACCTCAACCCAAATTGCATAGATCAAGGTAATTATCATATTTTTAAGTTAATGGAATCAAGCCATTTAAAAAACACCAAAGGGACAAAACACATAGCATAGACTTGCACATTGTTAGAACTTTTAAGACAACAAATACTATCCCACATATTGTTTACAACTTTGGTTTGTATCATCTACTATAATAAAATTTATGATTGTTGACACCCTGATCTAATCACCACATTTGAAACCCAATTGGTTTATCTCGTATGCATTGGTTTATATCATATACAACTCTGATTGATGATATTGTCGATTATGAACCTCCGAGGCATTAGTCTATATGTTATTACAAAATAGGGGTTCTGGCGCGCCAAACGATCACACAGTTGGGTGTAACAAGTTTTTTCTCATTCTTGATAAAACATTTAGAGCCTCGAACTTATGCCCGGTGCTTATTTAGCACCATTACTCATGAGGTTATAGTTGCATGGACGACTCTGTCCTCCAAAAAGCGTGAATTATTCTATCACATTTGTATAGTCTACGGCATATATTAATTAGTGTATTATCAAGCCATTTAGGCTGAGGGCCTCTCGTAAATATATGCTGATGTTAGCGCTCATCTTGGAAGTCGGCACATGCATCAAGTCGACATAATATCAAATATGAAATTATATCTTTTCTTTTTCCTTCCAAATGTCTTTTTAAGGTAGGAACTCAACTTGTAGTACGGCATGATAAAGTTCCTTGATTAGCAAAGCATAAACCTCATGCTGCTCTTAAATATTCATATAGCGCACATTCTAAGAAAGCATGTTTTACTGTTTCTATCTCCAATTAAAACATCGAGGGCAATATACATTTATAACGTGGAGTATTATGCCATCTACGATCTCTATGTGAAGGGTATGTGGCGATAGCCTCAATTGAGATAGTCTGTCAGTTCTTCACTGCTAATACGTAAGAAGGTAGCTTTGTTCCTTATAGTCTTGCATGTCATTGATCTCTTCAAGGTAAATTTTTCTTAGATGTCTCCATCGGTGTTAATTGCCACATTTTCTTCAAAACCATTTTCTCCACTTGCTGCGTATACTTCATGCAATTTCATAGAATCGGCCAAACACCATGTCCCAACCATCTACTTGCCCATTTCGGAGGATATCAAAGTACCATCCTTTTTCTCTTGATTGTTCGATGCAAGGCGTGGAAAGCGATCTGATCCGTGCTAAGACTCTATTAACATCTTTGTATTGTCAGGCATAAGGAATCCACTTCAAGAAGTGAAAAACGCATACCTTGAATACATCTGTTAAGGGTTTTGAATTTTAGCTCAAATTCTTCCAATAAAATCTTTTTGCACTTTTTCAAGCTGCATCATCCTTTAATAAGGCCAATTTGGCCCCAAATAGGACATCCATATAGCACAACCGGTTTTCACCTCCACTCCACTAAAGAAGCTTTCTCAATGCGCCAATGCTCAAAATTATTAGATGTACATAGGTGGAACATGTTATATAAAGCTCTTAAACCTCGGATGCGTTTCTTGTTTGCTAGAGTCCACTTATAGTTGCTGGTCACTTCTATTCCTAAATACTTATATTGAGATACTTTACGCAATGGAACTCCTCAATGAAAAATTACCATTTCATCATGTCCTCAGGACCAAGACTTTAGATTTAAGCATTGTCTGGGAATTGCGTAATGTAAAAAGCATCTAATGCATCTAAATGTTATTGTTGAAGTCGCTAGCATTTACGGATATAAGCACAATATCATGCAGAAACATCAACAATTGAACCACATACCTCCCGGGTGTGCTCAGAGCTCCACCTAATCCTTAACCCGGCTTTCAAAATCATCGATAAGCGAACCAAAAAGTGTAGGTGACAAGGACAGCCTGTTCACCCTATATTATTACGAATTTGATGCGGTCTGTAAATGGAAAAGGCGGTTCAACAAGTACTTCTTATAGAGGCAAGCAATTGCTTGTATCTTAGTTAAAGTAGGAACTTGGCAGTCATCGGCCTTAATGTAAGATCTTCTGTTTACCTATCAAATGCTTTGTCAAATCAATGAAAGCCAAATACCTCTTATTACATGGTCCTTTTGCTCCTTGATTGTGACGCCAGTACGTAGCCAAGTGGTCGGTCATGGATCTTTCTAAACCACCTTGGCTTACTACTCTCTTTGTGGGAGCTATGCCCAATGTGAGATCTTTCTCGGCATTGATGCAGCTTTGCAAAAGAATTAGAAATCAAGATGGTTAAATTGTTTCTTGCCTCATCTTTGTCTCTGCATTAAAGATGGGATGACCTATTCCAGAAACACCGATCTGAGGAAGCCGGCATAGCATGAAGATATTCTCCTCCCCATTTAAATAATTCAATAGAGATGCCACAAAAAGTGCTTGCTTTCCCATTTTGCATTTTGAAGTGTTTCATGTACATCTTGGATGGTAAAATAGGATGTGTCTCCTTCATATACCATTTGATCTATACAGCGGTGACATATATTATATAGCTCTGTGGCCCAATTCATTAGGTCTTCCCTTTGTATGTTCCCAAGAGATGCATTCTTTTTGGAACAATTCCAAAATCTCTTTGGCTCCAATTCTACATCATGCATATTTTGTTTCACGATGGTCTACGCACCATGCTCGTTTTAGACTTCACTAAACTTGTAATGCTTAACAAGATTTGGGTATGTGAGCCTTTGCATCTCTCTTTTAAGCTTATGCGTGATATCAAACCATTTTACTTTTTATCCACTTAGGATTACTAGCTTTTGTTGTCGCGAAACACTCGAGCCACATCGACAATTATATTCTAAAAGAGTTTTCTGTTTTCATCCAGAGTCCCAACTATTGGAGTATCATCTATTTTACTGTTTCAATGCTTGGAATTCATATGTACTTGCCTTTTTGGGCGATAGTTTGATATGCCCGGGGAGGAACATATGCATAATGTTTTACGAGATGATTTCATCTTAAATGAAATCTCAAGGAGAATGATCAAATCTGGATTTCTGTCCAAGACTTTGAAGTTCATGACTCTATCTAATGTTTTAGGGATCTCCAAGCAAATGTCTAACGTACTATTGCCATTTGGCTGATGACATGTATTCTTGCCGATTGAGGAAACTCGATGCCATTGAAGATAATGAAATTAAGCGGATTCACATAAAGCAATCATATACTTACCCATTTGTTGACAATATAATCTCTCTTTGATTTCCTTGGCCCGCGAAGCGATTATCATCCGTGTTTTTCTTGTAAAACCACAAGGGTTGCCCTACGTCGAGAGAAGCAAGGTTGCTTGTGTACATCGGTTCTGCCATTAAGATCTCGCTACAAACCACGGATCCATCTTTGTGCGTATTTTTGTAATATCATGAGATAATTTGCACAAAAGGATCATCCTGCCGGGGCCTTCTGTAGAAGTAAATTGCAGCGGAAGCGGATCTATGAGAGCAAAGTACACGATTGCCAAGTATATATCTTCTCATCATGCTTAATTTTAGCCATAAATATTGTTTGTGGTTATGCACTAGCAACCTGGCCCATTACGTGTATTGTGTCTACGACATAGCAAGCTATATTTAGCCCCATCCTCTTTTTGCTCATCCTTTTTACATTCCACCTGAGCCAACCAATTGAAATCCTTTGATATCTAAGACTCTCTTTGCCGCCGTACCCCAAGTTTACATGAATGCTAACCGTCATATTCCATAAACATTGATATTGCTCAAAATTTTTTATTCATCAATCCATGTACATTCCATAACTATCAAACACTTGAGGGCTCTACATCCTATGCCTTATTTCTGATCACTAGTTTGTTATTAACAATATATGCATTCTTACCTTCAGATTTTAGCCTTTTAACTTCATCAGCTAATTGCTTCCTCTCCTTTTGTTGTTGGGTACATTAAATCCTTCGTTTAACGATTTATGTCCTTTTAGGTGCCCTCTATCTTTGCGGAATTCTTGCTTTAGCATCTAAAAGCTATAAAATTTGAGTAATGCAGTCTACTTCTCCCATCAATTTGTTTCCCAAGCCTCTGCTATAAAGAACACGGGGTCTATAATGTGCATAGTATTCTTGAAAGAACTCACCTATCTTATATTATAATGTTATCTAGTAATTCTTGGATTGGATCAAATAATTTGAATGTTAGAACAAATAAGAGTGCATCCAAAGGCGATTTATTGAGCGACTTACCATCACCATGATTAGTGCGTACTTTGATCTCTTAAGGGGAAGGGTAAAAGGAGGGGAAAGGAAAAGGGAAGAGACAAAGAGAATCACGAGAGGCGAAAAGGCACTTGCGGGGAAAAGGGAGAAGCAAAGGGAAAATGGGTGGGGATAAAGAGAAGAGAAAAAGGCATGAAAAAAATGAAAAGGGAAAAGAAAGAAAGAAAATGGAAGGGAAAAAGATACGGAGAAAGGGCAGGGAAGGAAGAGATAAAGTGGTAAAGGGGAAGAGGAAAGACGCGGGAAAAAGGAAGAAGGAAAAGATTGAAGAAAGAGAAAAGGGAGGAGAAAAAAACAGCCTGGAAAAAGAGAGGGAAGAAAAAAAAAGGGCATTGGGAAAAGGGAGAAAAGAGCGTTGAAGAAAGAGAGAGGAAAAAGGAAGGGAAAAATGGCATAGGAAAGGAAAAGAGGAAAAGGAAAAGGAAAAGAGGAAAAGGAAAAGGAAAGGAAAAGAGGAAAAGGAAAGGAAAAGGAAAAGGAAAAAGAAAAAGAAAAAGAAATGGAGGAGGAAAAAGTGCATGAGAAAAGGGGAAGGAGTAAAAGGTTGGGAAAATGAAAGAGGAAGAGGGAAGGGAAAGGGAGAACAAAGAAAAGGATGAGGAAGGGAAGAAATAAGGGGAATTGAAGAAAAAAGGAAAGGGAAAAGGGGAAGAGCCTAAAAAAGGCATGAGAAAAAGGGAAAAAGGTAAACAAGAAAAGGGAAGGGGAAAGGGCATGAGATAAAAGGGAAGAGAGGGAAAATGATGGAGAAATAGAAAAAGAAAGGAAAAAAAAGGGGGGAAGAGAGAAAGGGTGGGAAAAAGATATGATTTTAGAGGAAAATGAATCCATAGGAAAATAAGAAAAAGAAAACAAATGTGGAAAGGCATGGGAAGGAAAAGAGGGAAAAGAGAGAAAAGGAAAGAAAGGAGAAAAGCGGGCCCTGCGAGGAAAGGATGGAAAAGGAGAAAAATGGAAAAAAAAATCCATTAGGAAAGGGAAAGAAAGGGAAGGAAAGCGGGGAAAGCGAGGAAAAGGGGAAGAAAACATGGGAAAAGGAAAAGAGAAAAAAAGGAAGAAGGAAGGGGAAAAGAAGAAAAATGCAGCACAAGAAAAAGAAGTGGGAAAGGGGTGGGAGAAAAGGAGGAGAAAGGAAAATACGGAAAAATAGAAGAAAGAAGAAAGGGGTGGAAAAAAGGGAAGGGAAAAAAGAGTAAGAAGAAATGGGAAAAGAAAAAGGAGAGAGAAAAGGAAAAAGGCTAGGAGAATGCAGGGGGAGAAAAAGGAAAAAGGGAAAATAGGAAAAGGGAAGAGAAAAGAGAACATAGAAAAAGGAAGGGAGAAAGGGTGAGAGATGGGAAGGAAAGGTATAAAGGGCATGAAAAGCGGGAGAGGAAAAGAAAAGGGCACCCAACAAAGAGGAAGAACAGGAAATGGAGAGGAAAAAGATAAGGGAAAATAGGCATGGAAAAAAGTGAAAGACTAAAAAGATTGAGGAAAAGGGGAAGGCATGGAAGAAAAGGATGGGGAAAAGGCATGGAAAAGGTGAAGGGAAAGGGAAAGGGCATGGAAAAGGAAAGAAGGAAAGGGTGGGGAGGAAAAGGAAAGGAAAAAGGTTTTTGAAAAAAGGGAAGGAAAGGAAGGAAAGGGGTGGAAACAAAAGGAAACATATGCGAAAAAGCGGAAAAAAGCGGGGAAAAAGCTGAAAAGAAAAAGAAAAAGTGTATAGAAAATAAGAAGAAATTAAATCTGGGATATAAAGGGAAAGAGCTTGAAGGAAAGGTTAGAGTTTTCTCACTCTGACCAAAAAACATTTATAGGCTCTCAACTTACGCCCTGATGTATTTGAATTACCATTACTAGTTGTGGTATTAACATCTTAGTTTTTTCTGCTTAAGGTCCAGGAGACCACAATGTTTTTGCTCTTTTGCGCCGGTCCTCTGATGCGATAACCTTTCTTGTCCTTGAGCAAACAAAGGATACTCTGTCTTCAATGTTTGATGTAATTTTCTCCACAATTTATTCAGAACCACTATAATCAGTTTGACCACTGTTAGTCTATTTCATCAATTTTATCTTTCAATTCTTTTTATGTTACATTTTGGTCGGATATCTTTTGCCTTGTTGGCACCACATACATCTCAATTTGTGTTAATTTCTTGTAGGCTCCCTAATTCCTTTGGTACTTCCTCTTTTGTCTCCTTCATTTCAGTAGAGTTCTTAGAATCAAGCCAAGGAGGTTCCTTGATGCGTTGTCTTCATCATGTCCCCTTGCTCTTCTTTGGAGGCATCTATACTTGAGTGTCGAGTTTAAAACCAGCGAGTGGACAAAAACTCTCAGATTTGACCCTAATGTAAAATTTCTTAGATCTATTGTAATCCACACCATGTATATCTATTACTATTAGAGTTTTCACTTTCGAAAACCTTGCTTTGAGGTATGGGTTTTTAGTTGCATGATAATAAACTGCTGCTCTCAGGTTTGGGCCCCATAGACCAGAATTGGACTCACCGTAAGGACCGATTCCTTTAATGGTGTCCCTTAAAACCATTTTGAATTATCAGCCAGCCATTTCCCTAAAATTATAAGCTTCTACGATAAAGCTGCTTTACCTAGCATTGGTTAGAAGCATTAGATATGTTCTTTAACATTGCATAGATTTTATTTTCTATCACAAGACTTTGCAACAAAAATGACAAGTTATCTTTTCCGGTTTTAGTATGCGGAGATGTAGAAACTAGGTGTAGAATCTGGACATAGATCGACATATGGGCATGAAGGTTTCTGAGAAAAGTTGACAATTTTTGGCTTTGTTCAAATATAGCCTCGAGAGATCACCATTATAATTTGACCTTGGATGGGGGTATTGTAGCGAGGAGATTCTTTCCAAACAAGTTTCAACCCAATTTCACATTTATTTGTACATTCTCTTAAGTTTCACCTATAGTTTAGCAATGAAATTTGGCAAATGCCATGAAGCGAGTTGTATCAATGGATTTAAGGAATGTAAAATGCATGATGCATCTGAGATTATGGTAAGAGCCAAATGTTAAGGATGTATCAGAAGAAGATCAAACTCACGAGATAGAATAATCAAATTTGAACATGTCGGTCACGGAGGTACAACAAATCTAAGACCCACACAACAAGGGGCATAGAGTCATTTACAATGTGCTTGATCTTTCTCCTGTTTACTACAAATTTGTTTTCTAGGATGAAAATATCAAAGATTATACCACTCTGAAGAAGAGTTAGGCGGCTACATCTGGCGCATTCTTTCTAGAAAAGGAACCAAGCGTGTCTGGACATTCTCTATGATGTACAAACAATGTGTAAAACCTGAATAGAAGCTAGAATGGGCCTTCCATGACCTCTCTAGGCTCTTTTATTAAATGCGGAGAAGCATTTAGATAAGGTTTAGGCAATTATGTTGTTGGTAATTGATACTTCAATTATTCATTAAATGGCGGATCCACTCCAACTTGAACACTTGAGGAAGCTTTTTAAGGCTGGGGTGGGAATATAGGCTGTGGCACGGGGCCTCCATCGATGGCCTTGTTTTGGGTTTGATATGCACATAATATGTGAGTCGGCCCGGAGCATCATATCTGACTTTTTCGGTAGGATTTCTGTTGAACTCATCTCGGACTTCTCTTTCTTTTGCATCATTAATTTGTGAGCACCCGGTTGCGAAGTGGTTTTAAGACTAGAGCTTTGGATTTCGGAAATAGTAGAATATATGTTGACAGATCTTTAAAATACGCTAGCCCTAATCAAAAGCGTTGATGACCAAAGATGGCATTTTTTCATAAATGGATTTATGATACTTAATGATTAGATTTCTCTCTAAAGGCCCGTATTTTGCTTCTTCACGATTTCTAAGTGTTGGATCTTCCGATATAAGCCTTATATGATAAAGATTGAAAGGGTATTACAATATGTCGGTAACCAAGCTGTCACTACTTACTACATTTCTTCTTTGACGCTCGTGCAGTGCGTTAACAATATATCCCAACAAATTCCATTAGTTTTTCGCGGCATTGAAGTTTGACCAAGGCTACAATTTTGTTTTGTAGTGATTCATTAATCATGGATTTACAATTTTGCAAGCTATCTTACAAAGAAGTGTAAGTGAGACATTAACTTTAGATAAACATTACATCTATTCTAAGGCAATTTAAAAGCAATGGTGGTAACTTGGGTTACGGTACCACGTTCCTTTTATTGTCGTAATGGAGTGTACAAAAGGCGGTGATAGATGCATATCTTTATGCATAGAAATTGAAACAAATTTGTACTTTGAATTGAGCATAATGTGTGGACTTAAAACCACATTGCATAAATGGCCAATTGTTGCATTTGTGATCTGCTTTGTGATCCTGCTCTCACTTTTTAAGCTGTGGCTTCATTTTGTAATAGAGTGGCATGCGAATCAAAGAACCTGTTAAGATATTTGTATGTTAAGGAAAAACGGCATTTGCCATCAAATCACACCCACAAGGTTAGAAGAAATTGCATCATCACGACCTGAGAAACATTCCACATTGCATGGATGTCGCGCGGAATTATCGGATGTGGATTGCATTTTGCCAAGTTGCTATAATTACATGATGATATATGTTTGTAAGAGTATATCTTCTAAAGGTACCAATCGAGAACATGATTATTACTGCGGTGATTTTTAGATAAAATTACATGGGGAGACCATCCAATGGGTGCTCAACTTTTCATAAAACCCATGACCTATGGACACATATGCATCACATAAATGCCCATAAAGGCGGTAGACTGCGGCACTTGGAAACACATTGTACAACATTTTTTTTTTTGAAGAGCTGTGTCATCAATGCTTACTAAAAGAAGGGTAATGTTACAAATCAAGTGAGGAAGCGCCCTAAAGGGCGGTAATACCTCGACTGCTCCCAAAGAAACAAACTCCTGAGAAAAACTACAACTCTTGCTTTTACAAATGACCATTTACCATCTACAACTGCAAGTCTGCTTAGATGGCGAACTTAAAACCTACTAATCGGGAACACCATAAAGCTTTGAAATAAACGTACTGGTCGAGGAATCCCGAGGAGAGGTACGCGGTGAATCCTGAAGATCCACAAACTGGCTGGCTTCCCAGTCCCATTAACCACGCGAGCCAAACCCGCGCCGCGGATGCAAGGCTTAACGCCTGAAGCTGACCAAGCACCCGGGATACATGGGCGACTGGCCCTGGCGGCTAGATCAATCTCACGAAACAAAGCCGCGACCCAATCTGGTATTTTTGCAAATTGAGGGGCAAATGTAACGTTCCTTCTACAATAAAGGTTATCGAGAAGATTTAGTCTAGAAACTCTCCTAGAGATGTATCTTAGAATGAAATGTTGGAATTTCTTTCAATAACAGCAAAGAGATTCATAGTCATAGCACTTGAAGAGCACTCTCGATTATGCCATATAGCACATACAAGAGCATCACCTTCTACAACTTCTAATCGTTGACACATTTATAAATGGTAACCACACGAAATACTTTTGCCATTTCAAGTTCTCAAAGCATGCTAAAGCGTTAATGCATTAGTCTCAAGCGTCTACATCTACATTCCACCGCGTTCACGGTGATGCTAACCTTCGCTAGACACATGTTCTAGTTAAGCATATATATCAAATTGTGCCTTGGTCATTTGTTCAAATTGTTGAAGATATATCAAAGGCGACATTATATAAGTCGGCTTTTGGCAAACTCCTTTTCTATTGTTTTAGAGCATAACCTTGTTTGTCATGATATTTAAACAAAGGAAATATTACGGTCTTTATGCGCATGCAACTCACTTCATTTTCTTTCTCATTACATTTCTTTATAAATTCAGCGATTCTACATTCTAGAAGAGGCTATTGCTTATGGTTTTTGTGTTAGAAAGTGATAGGAAGATTGTATCATATATGTTAAAGAGTTGCATGTAAATTTGGTTCAATATGGATCGGAACAATTAGGGCAAGGTTGCTCTTCTGAGGTAAAACTTCGTTTTGAAGATCGAGAGAAAACATATAGGTCGGTGATTCTTAAGTTGTTGAAGTTTAAAACATTGACCTAAGAATACGAGCATTGTTTTTTAAGTTGATTATTCCCATCCCAAGTTCAATGGTTCCTTAGAGCCATTTTACGTACCACAAATGTGGGATATTTAGAAGTTCTCTAGAAGGGAAAAGTGGCCGTCAGAGCCTGAAACTCGGAATCCACGCTAGCAAGCTTGGTTAACCATTCTTTATATCAAGAAGAGGATCGAATGAGGGGATAGGCCGGAAGCAGATTGAGATCGGACATAGACCCGTAGATGAAACTTGGTCGATGGGAATTGCTCTATTTTCATGCTTAATGACTATTAGTATTATCTATACCATTGAAATTGAAAGTTACTCGTGAATAGAGAATTCAATTGTTGGTGTCCATTTGAGTTGTATTCTAGCTAAAAGAATTTAACTTCTATAGAATCCAAAGTTGCAACAAATACTAACATTTGGTATCAGAGCAGGAAAATGGCTAGTAGGTTTGGGGCAAATCTGCTTGGCACTGTAGAGGTTTACACAGGGGGGCCTGGATTTCAAGTTTGGAAGGATGCAATCAAACACATGCAATGACGTTCGATACGATATCACGGCTCGGGGCGTATCTTGTCTTTGCCTATAAAATCCATAGCGTACACGCTCCCTCGGCCAGCATTAATGCAGCAGAAGCGTGTAGCAGTGGGTAGCCCTAGAGGCAGCTTGCAAGGAATATGTGCAATTATTAGTAGCTGCACATTTTCGATGTACACATTAATATGGGCACACATTTCCGTGTGGACACTTGATGCCAAGTAGGCCGTACCCAGTGTGCAATTAATGTGCACATTTTAAATAATGCGCATTAATGTGGGCACACATTTCCGTAATAGGCACATTTCTTTAACCATTAAAGCCCAGTGGGCCCATTCCCAATTATCACGTACTGGGGATAATTGGAAACCTAACCAACCTTGTCTATTAAGGGAACCACAACTTGCTCATTTTCGTTTCTAGGGTTTTGGGAACTTCTGTTTTGGCTGCCTCAGCGACCAAAACCGCCTCAGAACTTCTGCTGAGAGAATTGCAACATTAGTTTCCCTCGATTAAATGCGTCTCACGTGAGGATAGATTGAGCTCGAGGTCGGGGAGGAGCCACTCAAGGATGGAGTATTTATTTGGCCAATTAGGCAGTCTAAGCCTATTTGGAGTCATAGAATCGGTGGGGTTTAGCCTATTAGAATTGCCCATACTTGACCTTCTAGATCTCTAGATACCCATTGCCTAACTAAAGAACCTAAATCTATGATGTAGATTAGATATAGTTCTTTAGTTCTTACGTAAATGGATATGGATGATGCATCTCTATGAACTCCTTGTATTGGGAAGGGGTGAGACCTAAAAGCTTGGTAGTGATGCTCCTAGAGTAGCCTCTCTAGCACCTTATGGGTCGGCTGTGTGCAAAGAACCACAGTTGTGGGTGAAGGGGCAGAGGCCCAGCTAAGAAGGAGGTTCATGTGCGACTCTTGAGCAGTCCCTCACGAGGTGTGTAAGACCTACGAGGATTATTGTGGCCCAGGTCTAATGGCTCGCCCGAGTGCGAGGTGAGGCATGGACTCATTTTACCCGTGAAGTGGTGTACACTTTCAGTGGGTTCCGGTCGAGATCACGAGGCTGATGGCCCTCCTAGTAGCATGAGTCGGCATGTAGATCACGGAGAGGGAGTGCTCCCTTCACGCCCCATCGGAGGCAGGAGGATGAAACCCAGGGGAATAGCCTTTTGGCTATGCATCCCCGTGAGGAGCTTCTGATCAGTCTGGAAACTTTTTCAACCTACTCTTGCAAAGTGTGCACCAGGGAGGCGGATGGAGTGGACAACCCTATGCCATGTTCATATGCAGTAAGTCCATTTGCCATGGATGCATGCGCAATGAACTCTGGAGACCAAAGCCGTCAGATCCCCTTGAGTCTGAGCCTTGGTGAGCCACCCCTTATGTGTGCTCCCACCTTGTTTATCACGGATGTGATGGACCACCCTTGAGGTGGATATATGCTTATGTTATATCTTGACATGTATAATTTTACGCTTAAGCGACTAGGTAGACCACGGGGAGGCGGGATAAAATGACCTTCCTCTCTTCCCATTTGGAGACGTCCACGGTGCGGTGTTGCCTTCCAGAAAGGAGCCACAATATCGACATAGATTTGGTATGGGGGCCGAACTCTGTTTATTATCACAGTGAGTACCCGTGCTCTGATAGGGGCGTCTGATGAGTATCGGAGACAATGTTCTTAGTGACCAAAGGCAAAAGCAACCATGCTCAGTAGCACTAACTTAGTAGGATCCTTAAACCTCAAAAATGGGACATTTTTTCTCTCATTTTGTAGTTTATATAAGCTAGTAGCAGTTAAAATGAATGAGAAAACATAAAAGACTAAAATTGGTGGAGCCAACCTTCAAAAGTAGGGATTTGGTCTCACCGCGTTCTTTTCCGGAGACCAGGATAATGAGATTCTCATTTTGAGGTTTGAAACAGCGATGTCGAGACGATGACTGAGGAAACATTAAATGTATGAATCCGGTAAAATAACTTGACAATCCCTAATTTTTAAGCTAAAATCAGTGGGGCCCGGCATGTTACATGTTTAAAAGTCTGAAATTTAGTAGTGGGTCCCACCATGTCTCACCGTGTGAGGAATGAGGAAATGACTTTTTCATTTTCCGGGCTGGAGTATAGCGTGAACCATGAAATAGGTGTTTTAGATGTTTTTAAAAGAACCTTAAAAGAAAGGTATTGTCCCCAAAAGTGACCTAAAATCGACCCACATAAATAGACCTAGACCCCTCCATTTCTGCGTTCTTTCATTAGAAGTTTAACCGTGTTAAGCCGAGAGGCGATCTTACGGCAACTCAGGTCGGCCAGACCATCAAGCGATGGCGCACAAAGCAATTTATCAGCTGAGGAAGCCTCGTAGAGAGCCGAGATCCTCAGCCCGGTGATCACAGCTCTTTGGAGAGTCCTTGAGAGCGCCTTTTTCAAGAGGCGAATCTTCTTCGGCCAGGAATCTGAGGATCGGATCGGAGCGACCATCTGAAGATCATAAGAGGGCCAGTAGGCCCGGGACATCATGCATCAAAATCTCGAGGAGATCCTTGAGAGGAGGGAGGAAAAGGCTTGAGGGAGCAGCAAGGAGCAGGCAGAGGCGGTCAGCGGTAGGAAGCGACTCGGTAGAGACCCACTGCCCGGGGAGGAGCAAAGGGAGAGAAGCGTGTGGCCAAGCCTTAGCCTGAAGAAGCCGGAATCTTGCAGCTTCATGGCAAGTATGAAGCCAAAAGCGCCCGGCCGGGGGCTTGAGGAGCCAGAATCGGGAAGGCAGTGACCCAACCCACCGGCCAACGTGCCAAAAGAAGAGGAAGGCTAAAGCCATTAAGGCTGAGGAGGCAAAAGAAAGGTTGTGAAGGTGGGTAAAGAGGGCCAGGGGATCAACATCAGCGAACCATCCAGGCCCGAAGAGACCCCGCCTTCCTAGGCGGCCTTCGAACCCGAACTATGTGCAGAGCCTGGAGAGGAGCCGGTTCGGTGAGCCCCTTGTAGAGGAGGAAGTCCCAGGCCGCAGGGCGGGAGGCGGATGGGGCGGAGAAGCCTCCACCTTTCGGCGATGGATAGGGGATTAAAGCCCCGCTGGCCCTTAGCGGGAAAGCATATGCTGATAGACCCGTGGAAGGTCTACTCGAAGAGGATCAAAGGAGCACAAGCAGCTTACATGGCGAAGTGGGAGGCCTCCTGATACCTATTACAGGAACCTGAGGAGGTAAGAACAATGAAAGGCCCGGACATCCAGAAGCCAAGCCCGGACAGAAGCCACACCTCCACACCCAAAGCCCAAGCCTCCCGAGCCACCAAGGGGAAAAAGCTGGTACGTGAGGAAAGTTGGAGCAGACCCTCAAGAAATCAGAGCGCACTTCGAGGAGAAGTTACGGACTCTTGATCCAGACGCAGATTTAACGTTTAGTGTGAAGTCATGCGAGGCCTATCTGAACATGCGGGTGGCGGGCCAGAAATGTTCTTTGTGTTCTGAGGCGGCCGAAGCGAAAATAGTCACGTATTTGAAGGTGGCGGCTTTGCGATACACGCAAGAAGGTCACCCTCGCAGGGCAGATATGTATCTTACCCGAGGGCACATCAAGAGGCGGCCTTGAGATTTTGTAAATAAAATTTTCTTAATATAAAAATTTTGTGTGTGGAAAATAGTAATGCCTAATCTTGTTTTAAAAATGTTAAAGCTGAATTCTAGCTTTTGTTTGGTCAAATTGGAGTTTTTTGAGCAAAATTGAGAGCGATGTCTCACCGTCAGCGCCCGGGCCAATGAGATTCTCTCATTTTAAGGTACATAGCGATATGAACCATATAAAATGCCCAAAAGCGCTCCAAATGACCAAATAAAGGCCAGATTACGCTTCTTTCGGCGAGTTTAGTAGAATTGACCTTAGATTATCAAATTGATTAAGTTTGTATTTATATACTCACCGCGTCGCGCCCGGAGACGAGAAAATGAACTTTTCATTATCGATTACTTAGCGATGAACTATATTTCTATTTTCTTCACAAATGATCTCAAGTTGTTGCAATAGGTTCGTACAAGTTGTTCTTAGCGTACTCCAGACCCTAGAAGTAGTCTTCAAACCATTAATTGCACCCTTTATTAGGTCGGAATCATCCAATCTGATAGAATTCTAGGTCATCCAAAAGAAATTAGGGTTTTCCCTTTCTACTCAGAAAATAAGTCCCCAATTCTCATTTTAGCATCCTGCCAGTTTGCTCTCCACTTTGTAGGCGATCTTCCGGCTCAGCAGAGGCTACCACATCAGTTTGATACTCTCTCTTCTTGGCTAGATCAATGGCCCACTTCTTGACTTGGTGATGGTCTGTGCTTGATGCCCATGTAGAGGCCCGGATGTCAAGCGACATCTTGCTTCAAGTCTTTAGGAAAGAAATTGATATCAGCTACGCTAAATGCAACCCGGCATATAGGCAAGTGCTAGCGAGTTTCAAGCTGGTGGACCACTCCCTTGTTGAGTCCCCCTTGCATAGGATGGCCCCCCCGTTCCCGACCATCCTTGGCGGCCTTAGGCGTGTCCCCAACATCGCCAAGTACCTAACTAACAGAAGCGCCCGAGGAGACTCTTAGGACTACAGTCTGACGATAGCGGGACCAAATATTTCTCTTACTTGCCGCCCTAGCTATGTTCTTATCCAAGAAAACCCCATGGGGGCAACCTATCCCCTCAGGTGGAGGTGGACCCCATAGCGGAATCAAAGGATGCTTTTTGCGGTACCGGCAAGAGCAAGAAGGAAGGGAAGATGAAGAGTCCGGACGAAGAATACGAATTTGGGCTTCGAGAAGAGGAGCGGCAACAAGCTGAGCGAATTTGGTCAACTTGGCCGGCCGGAGACTATTAGAGTTGCTCCCCCACTTGGGCAAGGCATCACAGAGCCCTAGCCCCTATCATCGCTCGGCGGAGGAGGAGGAATTATCTACTCCTCGTGACATCGAGAACCTCCCAGAATGCGAGGGGAGAGGGGCTCAGGTGGATGAGCTGCTCCACCAAGCTGCGGCGGGGCCAGGCATGGATGACTTCATGCGTCGGGGAGTCTCGGACTTTCAAACTTCCAAGTCGGGGAAGCGGAGGCACATACAGAGGCGACTTGGGCATCCGGGCATCTGGCTGACGCAAAGGCGAGGTCATGGAGATGGAGACACGCCATCTGAAGAAGGTTCCCTCGCCATTCGAGGAGCGGATGGGGATCAAAGGCAAGACCACTAGCATCTTGATCACGAGTCCCTCAACACCACCTCCGGCAAGAGGAAGGGAGGTCGACCTGGTGAGTCGACTCAACAATCGAAGACTAAAGGGAGCTCACGCAGGGTCCGGGAGTGCGGCGATTATCTTGGGGTGGCATAGAGCGGGGAGGCCAAACAAGTGAGGAATCATCCACGGCGCTGGCAGGTGTTGAGATACTACACCTTACTTCTTTGCTAGATGGGAGAATAGCCGGTGGTACCGCGCAGAATCCCGGCCCGAGGCGAGGAAAGGGTATTCATCTTTGATTGCACTCGGGCCGGCGGTATGCGCCGAATAGCGGCAAATGCTCGACTATCTTTATCCTAGTCAAGAGAGCAATGGCACTTTCGACCTCTTGACCGCCCATACCTCATCGGCGGTCGGTAGCGGGTCGCGGTAAAGCATTAGCCCTCCACATCCGTGCGCTGAGAGTGGAAGACTTGGCGAGAGAGCATTCGCCGAGGCTCGTCGCTTGGCGTCTTCGGGGAACTTGGGTCATTACGGTAGGAGCGGCCCAAGTTAAGAAGTTCCTTGAGGACAACGATCCTGCGGCGATTTCAAGGCTAGTTAGACTCTTGATCCGGGGCTTTTGTACAAAATATTATATAATATAAATATAATTTCTTTTGCACCTTAAATGCTTTGTTGATATATTTGGATTTCCACAAGTATGCCAACAAACCACATATGTCACAAAGGAACAAAGTAAAACTAGCGTATATAGCGATGAACTATTTGTGTATGCGGGTTAGAGCCCTGGAAACTTCGAGGAGCGACAGCGCCAAGACCAAGGGAAGAGCAGTCGCCCGAGGGCCACCTCCAGAGCAAGGAACGTTTGAGGAATTTGGACCATGACTGAGGAAGAGGAAATATCGGATGAGGATAGACCTTGGCGGTCGAGCCTTCTTGTGGCATAGCGAAGCGGGTTCCGATTAGGCAGCTCCCGGTTACCACAAACATCGGCTTCGGAGGCGAGGAAGGACAAGAAAGAGGAGCAGAAGGAGATCTCCGGCCCGGGAATCTTGAGCTCAGCTCGGTCGAGACTCAGAGCCCTACGAGGAAAGGCAGAAAAGAGCGGAGCCCGGAGGGCCAGAAGAAGGCATAGAAGCTGAGAGGAACTACTTCTGGTCTGCAAAGCGGAGGGGCATATAGGGACGACAAAGGGACACCCGGGCCTCGACTGAGGAAGAAGGTGGGTCATGGGCAATGGAAAGGCAGGCTGGAACGATTCGGGGAGAAACAGTCCCGGGGATTAGAAGCGAGCATGGTTAGACCGAGATGAGTGGAAATGCAGCAATGCCCATGGCATGGCAGGATAAAGACAAAGGCAGGTATGTGGCCGAACGAAGGCGCACCGGATTTAATTGGAAGGGTTATACAAAAGGCACATGTAAGCAGCGGGGATGCTTGTAAGTTCAGAAAGTTTGCGCTAAAGCCTTCAAAGCCATTCGTCCCAAAGGGAACATAAGTCGGTATGATCACGGCCAGTTCGGAGTTCTGTGAAAGGCATAATCATCGAGAAATTATCTGAGAGGAATTCCTTATTTGGTGTATGTCTGCCGAAGTGGGTAGAAACATCACGATGAAATATATTGAGGAAATTTTGAATAGAGTCACTTAGCTTGTAGGGAATAAACCCTAAGGCGATGTCAAGCGAGTCAAGGCGGCTATAAGCTTGCAAAGGGGCGGGACCTCGAGAATGGCCAGGCGAGGCGGCCGATATTTCGAGGGGAAAAGGCAAAGCGTGAGGAAGCTATAGCCCTAGGACTCAGAGCCCATGAGTGGCAACCCGGGGGAAAGCAGCGGGGAGAAAGAAGCGGAGTGTCCTTCAAGGACAAGCGGGGAGAAGTCAAACTACTCCAAAGCGGTCGCGATCCTTTTGCGAGGCGATGCCCAAGGAAAAGGCGAGGAGTGCACAGAAAGAAACTTTGCTTGAGTGCTTCCGGCCGGAGCCATAGAACCGTGGCTGCCCCTAAATCATGAGTCTGGCCCTTCATGAGTTAGAGACCGGACACTACAATGCAGCCGGCAGCCCGAGAAGCCGCTGACTACGACCGGGGTGAGTGTCATATCTTTCACTTAATAGATCTGAGAGCAAAGCGAGAGCCCGATTATAAAGTAATATCTCCACGATGGGGAAGGCCAAGACCAAGTCCTTCATAGATGTCTTGATGAACTCGAGTAGTATAACTTTGCATCCCGGAATGGTTCAAATGTTGAAGTTAAGGAAACCACTAAAGTCAAAGCCAAGGCGTTGTCTTAGCAAATTAGTGCGGTAAAGGCGGTGGGCAAAATTAACCCGACATCGACTTGCGAGGGGATTAATATCGGATAGAGGCTGAGAAGTAACAAAGAGAATGACTCTGAAGCGTCGGAAAAATCGTCGGAGGGTCCAAAACAATTTGTCAAATGTATGTTGTGATTTTGATATTGAGTTGACTGACTAACAAATGACGTTTAGATCGTGAAAATATGACTAATAAAGCGTGAATAAACATATGGCCGAGATTTCACGGCGTTTTAAACTAACATTTGGCTTGACTAATGAGTTGTCCCCTGATAATGTGACTAATAAGGTGGCCGAGTAGTCTAGCAGATCATCTCGTGATTTTTTCTTGAGGCTAATGTCCGTCGTGACTAAAGAAAGTGACTAATTTGTCTAACCAAGTATGCGACTGGTAGGCTGTTACTGACTCACAAGTTGTGATTAGGTGACTAAGTTTTTTGGCTGGTATCTCTGACTATTTTTCAATACGTGGAATAGTCATACATAATATCTATTGTAGTTGTTGCTATGCCATAGTTCCTTCCAATAATCTAATGAGAGTATAAATAATCCATATATTAAGTATCTAGACTTTCGCGTTATCTCATAAATTGATCCCAAATATTATATGTAATACGAGGAGATCATGTTGGCCAACTCTATTGCAAAGAGGGTTGGTAGTAAATTACAGCCATTTTGTTTAGATGTTGTTTACTGCTAATTTGTTTCTCCTCTCTGAGGCACCCAAAATTTATTTTGCAATCCCACTTACCGCAAAATGCCACTATTAGCGTTTTGATGTATATGCATTAAGTAGGAAATAACATTTTGGGTTTATTTGGGTAAAAATTTTCCTTGTGAGCATATTTCTGCTTGATCAAATTAGCTTGTGGTAGGAAGTAATATTGAGTTTATTTGCATGGAATTTTCGCGTAGGCATATTCTTGATTTCGATCAAATTAACAAAGGCCCGATATAGCAGACGACAATAGCATATAATATTGTGCCAATATTATTTCATAAAGGAAATGAATTTTATCTTTCTGAATTATTACATGTTTGAAAGAAGGGAAGGGTTCATGACAAATAAAAACATCAAGTTTATTGATGGTGAAACTTGATGATACGGATAATTATATTCAAATGAAAGTGATGGAAATTTAGTACTTGATAATAATATTTTAATAATCAAGGTGTACCCACGGTTGTTGGGAGGCTTTAGGTTTCTATTTTTAAAATTGTTTTGTAGTTGGTTATAATGTTGTTGGAAGTTGAGTTCTCATGTCCTACATCGCGAGGCAAAACCATGAACAACATTGATGGTGGTCTCCATGGTAAGTAAAAAGTTCTATCTATTCATCATCGATCTTATTTATCGATTGTAAGAGCATACTTACATATAGGTGGTCAAATAAAAAGCTAAAACTAGAAAACTTGAAATTCTTTTCCAAGTATGCCTTGCAAAATGCAAAGGGATTTGTCAAATTGTGTGAAGCGTTTATTTTGCACCATATTGCATTTTTCAAAGGAAAAATACCAAAAGAAATAACATAAGCAATCATGTAAACAACTGCTTTAAGAACCGTGCATTCTTGCTTGAATTAGAGTAGCATCCTAGCAACATATGCATTACGAGGATGACATTTTCGCCTCTTCATTTTAGCGATGACTATGTAGTAATACACTTTTCAGATCAAAAGCAAATTAGGTATTGGGACAAAGTGTTAGCATCCACTACATGTAAGTGATAACCTCGAGATGAATTAGATGAGATCCTTATGAAGAAATTAAAACCTGTCGTCCTCATGCTACATCAAAAGTTTTAAAAATGAAAAAGAACTTGTAATCCTTTGCTCCCTTTTGGTTTTATGTTATAGATTTCAAAATAATATTATGGCATAAGATTCTCTCTCTCTTGTAACAAAAAAGCGTGGCTAGGGTTTGGGTATGCATCGTCGCCTTTCATTTTAAATGGATTCTTGCTTCCTAATCCATTACATTTTGCACTTTTCCGCGAGGTATGAAGGGCATTTCGTACGACCACATTGATTCGACCTCAGTTTCTTCTAAGTTCTTGACCAAAGGGATTGACACATAGGTGATAGCAGTGGTTAGGTATTAAGCGGGTTAAAGACATGCGAAAAATCTCGAGACCAATGATCGAGGCGGATATTTTACGGAGATTAACTTCTCATATTTTGGATGCATACAGATTGGAGATCCTTTTATCTATGTTGTTTATCATCTCAAGCATTATTTTGCGGAGAAGAACATGAAATGCAATACAACTCCGACATCTTGTTTCTGCTTTCCTAGTAAGTAATGTTTATGGTTACATTGCTCATTGGATGAGTTTTATGCCATGTTTTAAGCTAAGAACAACCGCAGTAGAAGTGAAGAAATTTCTGTGGAATGCTTTAAAAGCGTGTTAGGGGCCCCCAATAATCCGGAATGAAAGGCAGAAGTTGAAGATCAGCACTCTATGATGTGCTTTAGATTGATTAATATTTTTATTTGGCTGCCGATCTCCAAATTCTAAAACTTCGTCTCATTTTGGGTGTAGGCGATTTTTCCAGCATAACATTGAGAATCTAGGAGGCCCTGGCAAACCCGGGATTAATGATTTCCAAGGTCTCTGAGGATACTTGTTTTCTTGTTGAGATTTGCGGTCCGGAGATAAAAGGATATAGAAGCGTTAATATATCTATTGACCTTCAATATAGAAAGCATTAGCAATGTTGATAAAATTCCATTGAGAATTACGGTAATGTTTGTCTTGTTAGATATTTGTTCATATATGAAATCTTGTGCGGTTGAATCAAGACATGCGAGGTTAAAGACTCCATGCTCAGCCGAGCATTTGAAGGTAGAAATTAGATAGTATCGCAGTTAGGGTTATGTGATTTAAGTTCAAAAGGTTTAGGAAATGTGAAAATAAATCGCCAAAGTCAATGGTTCAAAGTCTTTTTGGCTTGATAATGCATGTAAGGATATATCATAAGGCGGTTTGAGCGATTCATTATGTGGGATATTTACCGTTGTGAAGAAAATTAGAAGATAGAATGTCTATCTAGCAGAAGCCAAATGAGAAGAATGATGTATAAAGGTTGAAAGCGAATTTTGAGCTGATGAAGCCTTTGGGCATGATTAATTCCTATTGTGAGGCCAGTTAAATTCTTGAGTCAAGACATGCGCTGTGTGTTTTGCATTATTTAGATGCCTCTGATAGCTTAAGTTCTTAATGACTATGATTTTGGATTTCATAGTTGGAAATTGTTTTAAACCTACAACAGCATTTAACAAGGATGAATAATGACCAAATTGCTTGGCTCCTTGTTAGATTAAAATTTGCTTATCCAAATTTCACATACATATAAAGTGTAGGCTTATGTTCCATATATTGTATTATTTGGAATTTTAATGGTGCGATTGTCGGTATTTACAATAGTTGTGTGAGAAGGTAAAAAGTGTCCCAGTAGACTAAGAATTTACTTGATTAATTTATCGAGCCAAGTTGAGCCAAAGTCAAAATAATACTACTAGATTTGCAGCCAAATTTGTTGAACCAAATTGGAAGTGTTTAAAGGGGGACAACTGGATTCCAAGTCTGGAAGGAATCCATTAAGTCGGTTATTTTAGAATTTGAGCACTTGTGGCATCTTGTAGGTGATGGCCCAAGGCTGGCAGCTCGACCGATTAAGTACAAGTCCGAGAACAAGTTCTAATAATCCGGAGGAGGATCGAAGCCCACGAGTTAGACAACCCATTTCGTCTTGTCTAGCGGATGATACTAAAGGATTATGGAAGGCTCAGTGGATAATTCTTAGTAAGGTAAGGCCCTTTGAAGCTTAGGTTAAGGGGAATGAAGCCGGTGAAATGTGGCGGTACCTTATCTTGATATGAGGGAGTAAAGATTCATCTCAAATGATCTTTTGGAAAAACAACTAAAGGAAGCTTAAATTGTTTTGAAAAAGATAGACTAGCAATTTTTTGGAAGTTTGATTGATTGTGGCCCGGATCTTGGAAGAATTTTGAAATATTCTTAAGTGATCAATATCAAATATTGGCATCTAAATTTATTTCTCATAATGCTCGACTTGCAACATTAGTAAGAAACATAGCCACCTCGAAGGAACATGCTTTGAGAATGATTGACTGAATTTGAGCGATCAAAAGGTATGCTTGAGAGGATCAATCTCAGTCGCATTTTGCAAGGAAGCAGAGAAAAGGGGAAGTGGTTCAGTATACAAAGGAAAGATTAGAGGCCTGCTATGTATGTGTCGGTATGGACATTTGAAAAGTGCTTGTCCAAGTGGAGGTAAGCAATTCAAATGCTTTAATTGTGATGGTAAAGGTCCTTATGAACAAAATTGCCCAAGTCCAAAGGGTGTTGGAGGAAGAAGTGGAGGAGAACACAAAGAAGGAGGGAGGGCGTTTCAAAGAAGGTACAAGCACGAATCTTGTAGAGATGCCATTAGAAGAGAACTTCGGATGACATTGGGGAATTAAAAGATGTGTTAAATATATTCACGAGTTCACTTATCAAAGATAATAACAAATTTCTCATTATAGATTCGAGGGCGAGGAAAAATCAGTAGTACATGGTCTCCAAATCTTAAGAGGAGATGTAAAGAGAAAGGTCAGTCTTTGGCTTGGAGATGGTGGTGTCTGAGAAAATTAAAGGACTCTGGAATATTAGAATTTATTTGATTTGGATGGAAAAAAGTGTACTGCCAAAGAAGTGTTGTAGTAGTGCACCAACACTTGGCAGAAGTATTTGATTAATGGAAAAACGTAGATCTTGATTTCGAAGTTGTTTTTGAAAAACTTGAATGCAAAATATTTCTCAACAATATTTTAAAATTTATTGGAAGGATCATGCATTATCCATAGAATTTGGTTGAATGTGTCTCAAAAACAGCAGCACAATAGATATGTCACACTCACTTATCAAATATTGATCTGCTCATAAAAACAAGATCATAGCAGCAAAATGAATATAAGAAGAAAAAAGCTTTTATGCGGTACTTGACAGCGAAACAATCAAGACTTGCATTTAAGACAAAAGGCAAAGAGATCAAAAGGAGTGTTGGATTTGATCCACCACGGATCTATGTGGAGCCAATTAATATTCACGAAGGAATAGAAGGACCGCGGATATTTCATGACCTTCATAGATGATTTATTGAAGAACAAAGATGCTATCACATTTGAAAACAAAGATCGAAACTTTGAAACCTTAAAATTATTTGTGGCTGAAGTTGAACTAAGCCCGAAAGGAAGTCAAATGTATAAGGTCCAGGGCCAGGAGGGAATACTTGTCAGAAAAGAATTCAAATGGTTTTGTGCTATCCCGAGGCATTAAAAATGATTGACTTGCGGTGTCTCCTCTGACAAAATGGAGTAAATTTGAAGAAAGGAAAATAGAACTCTGCTAAATGCTATTGATCCATGCCTAAAATTGCCAGAGTCTTCCAAATTTTTATGGAGTGAAACATTGAAACTGCGGTGTATATTCAAAACTTCTTTGCCCATCTGATGCAAAGGTACAATTCACGGAAATGTTGTGAATTGAGGAAAATTACTGTTTATGATCATTAAAATCATTTGGTTGTAAGTTTGTTCAAATCCACTGAAGAAGGAAATCGAGAAAAAACTTGATAGTAGTGCATATATTTGCTTATATGCCCCAGGTTATGATATACATTCAAAAGGCTTCTGGTTATATGATCCTACTCCTTGGAAAATTACGATTAGTAGAGATGTGGTTTTAATGAGAACAGAAGTTCTATAGAGACAATACAAATATAAATGATGATGATGTTATATTGAGGGTAGTCAAACCTTATTCGATGTAAAAGAAATGGTTAGACTTCTTTGCTTTCAGTGGCGAAATGCGGGATCCTGACAATGTCATTGATAGTGATAATGAAGATGGAGATAATGAAGATTGAGGCTAAAGACACTCCAAAGTTTATCGAGTTTGAAACCACGATAGTACACCGCATCATCGGAAATTTTGGAAGCAGTGAGCACGGTGGTTGAACCTCAATAATTACCGGCATTGCACGAAGACAAGCCGGTGAGCCTATACAAGTTGAACCCTTGAAAACCAAAAGGAAAGCAAGAAGGCCCGAGGCCCAGGATCTTTGGTGATGAAAGAGGTGAGTTGAACTAAAAATACATGGGCAGGCCCGGAAATTTTGGTGGTAGAAGTAGAAGACATCATGATAAAGAAGGTGAAATTCATTGTTTTTGATATTCTTGTGGTAGAAGCGGTCTTATGCCAAATAGTTTTGAAGAGGTACGGTAAGAGTAAGGATTAACGTAAATTGGAGGAGAAAAGCCATGAAGGATGAAATCACGATCTTTCAAAAGAGCAGACACATATCATGAGTTGATAAACGTGAACAAAAAATATTGTTAGCGATTAGATGGATTTTCCGAAATTAAGCAGGCATTGATAATGGTATGACAAAGAAATACAAAGGCAAGGCTTGTTGCACAAAGTTCACCTGAGAAGAAGAAAGGGATAGATTTTGATGAGACATTCTCTCCTCTGGTCAAAATTAATAGTTTGAGAATATTACTAGCCATTACTTGACTCATGTGACAGAATTCATCATATGGATGTAAATGCATTTCTTAATCTGGTGGAAGAAGAAATATATTTAAAAGCACGGGTTTTGAAGAAGAAAAAGGAAAAATCTGGAAGTTAAATAGAAGCATTCATGGTTTGAGACAAAGCACCGAGAATGGTACAAATGCATGAATGATTACCTTTTTAGAGCAAAAATTTGAGAAAATTTGAAATATGATGGCAATTTATGCAATTATAGAGATGGAAAAAATTGGTGTGTATCTATATGTTGATGAATGTATCAAGTGCAAATGATAAAGACACTTTGGCTCATTGTAAACAATTGCTCAACAAGCGGTTCCAAATGGCCAGTTTGGGTGACAGGAGATTTCTTGAGTATTGAAGTTTGTAGAGGCGGAAAAATAAGTTCTTGACTGTGACCAACTCATATTATGAATATGTTAAAGAGTTGTTGATTGCAATATAGCACTAACACCTTTGGTTCGGGCATGAATCACAGGTATATGTGTCCAAAAGCTTGACAAGAGAGAAGAAACAAATGGAAAATACTCCATATAGATACTAATTGGATGTTTTAGCTTATGTGGCAAAGCACTACTTGAGACAGAGACATTTGCTTTTGGGGTAAACATCTTAAGCGGATACAACAATAACCCAGTTGCCAGATCATTGGGCCGGTACGCACAAAGAATACTCCGGATATCATAAAGGTACTTTGAATATTGGCGTATATATAATTCAAATGAGTTTACCGTTAAGCTGCTGTGATTACGATTTGGGGTACGGAGATTTAGACAAAGGAAGTCAACAGGGATATGTTGCATTGCTAGTAGGAGGTGCCAGCCAGCTTGGAAATGCAAAACAAGGAAGCATAGCTCTTTAAGTGGAGAATATAATCTTTGCATCTCTATTGACAAAGTAGTAATAGGGAAAAGTTAACGTAGGCGGGTATAAGACAAAGTGATCCTCTGATCATTTACGTGATAACCTGTTTGCATAGCCATGTCAAAAAATCCGGTTTTGCATGAAAGGTGTAAACATATAGAGATGGAACTACTTTACTCTGAGAGATATGGTTGAGAAAGAATTCGATTCATCTTACTTATGTTGATCCTGACTAATCAAATGGCCGAGATCTTCTAACAAAAGCTTTGCACTTGGAAGATTCGGACCTTGAGCTATGCAATATAATGGCAAGGAAGATTACATGAAGGGGAATGGCTAAGATATTTGTTCATGTAAATCTTGTGTCGCGGTTGAATCAAGACATGCGGGTTAAAGACCATGCTCACAACCGAGCATTTGAAGGTAGAAATTGAATATATTATCTGATTAGGGTTATCATTGATTTAAGTTCAAAGGTTTAGAATATGAAAATGGTAGAAATCTTAAAGTCAATGGTTCAAAGTCTTTTTGGCTTGTCAAATACATATGGGATATATCATCTCTAAGGCGGTTTGAGCGATTCTACGTATGTGTAGGATATTTAGATTGTGAAGAAAGTCGAAGATAGAATGTCTATCTAGAAGCCGTGAAGGCTGATGTATAAAAGTTTGAAAAGCGAATTTTTGAAGCGGTCTGTGCTAGGCATGGTCTTAAATTCCTATTGTGAGAACCCGATTAAATTCTTGCGTCGAACTTATACTGCTTGTGTGTTTTTGCATTATTTAGATACTCGATGGCAGTTTCTTAATGACTATGATTTTGGTTCATAGTTGAAATTGAACTTTAAACCTACACTTAGCATTGTAGGGATGAATGACCAAATTGTGGCTCCCTTGTTAGATTAAATTTCTTGTCAAATTTCCTATGCATATAAAGTGTAGTATATTTCCATATATTGTATTGGTAAGATTTTAATGATTGCGATTGTCGGTATTTACAATAGTTGTGAGAAGGTAAGCGTCTAGTAGACTAAGAATTTAACATGTCTAATAAGTTGAAACTTTCTGATTGTTGATCTTAGCAAGCTTGGCTTGGCTGACATTGAGAAGATATAGGAGACATTTTAAGCTTGTAAAGTGAAGTCTTTGTAATTTGGTGGCCATAATGCTTCTTGTATAATATTCTTATCTGCGGTAGATTCTTGTCTGAGGTTGATGTAGGTCCTCACTCATCAAGAACAACTTCTTCATGCGGTTAAGCGAGGCGACATGTCTGACGAGTCATACCTAGCATTAGGTACAGGAGTTCTTTTCAGTTGATGGTAAGGAATTTGGTAGGACAAATTTTAAGCGGTGAATCTCAATATCTTAACATCCCTCTTGCTTATTATAGCTCTTCTCTACTAAATTTGAAGGAAGGATGCATTGTTGATCAAGCTGTCTGCGAAACCATGCAGTTGATAGTATTGAATGTCGGGATGGGTGAATGATGGTGTTTTGTGATGAGTTAACAGCAAAATGTTGGAATTACGTATGCTTGTAAGGTATGTTATTGAATCCTTAATTTTGTTCATAACCCACGGCAATCATGTACTTCACAGTATAATCATACATGGCGAAACCTTGTGCGAGGTTGAGGGCATTTGCTTAGTGTTTGTCTTTTAGAAGCTAATGGCTCCTATGACCTAGTAGTATGAAAGAGATGGATAAATGAAGCGTTTGATGAGGATGTTGCTCCATTGAATAACGGTGTAGGCTGATCATGAACAAGGACAACCTTTGAAAACTGAGGTGGAAAGAAACAACTATAAGAGTTTTTAAGGCATGTACATTGGTCTTAAATTATCCTTTTGGTACGTGACTTGCGGTAGAGAGCCCAGCATTTTGTTTACATTTCTGCTTTTGTTCAACCAACTACCATAGAGCACTATCAGATAGATTTCTTCTCCTTGTTTCCTTATTTAAAGGTTATGTGAGCTATCCTATAGCCAAAGATGCTTACTAAACTTTTATTTGGAGGAAAAGTGGTATACTTACAAATAGAGAAATTTATTTTTTGCACATTTCTTAGTATATCAGACCATGTTGATATTTTTTTAGTACGTGAATACGTCTTTACATTTTCTGCATTTAGGTTCTTACGGATGAAGTTATTTCAAGATTTATTTTTGGCACAGCATCTTACGTTAAACAACCATGCGATACCAAGGGATCTCATCTGAGATAAATATCCATGAACAAATTGGAACAAAATTAGAGTCCATTTTGGAACAAAATTAGTGCAAGGAAGTCATAAGTGAACAACTGACTTTGGGCTCCAAGAAGAGTCGCTTCAATTCACAGTACTAGATCATTTTTGAAAATGTCTTTTTCTTTATTAAGTTATGGTTTTATCCAAAGCTACACTTAAATTTACGCATATGATTTGCCGTGTTGCTACTCTTTTTGTTCTAGATGGCTTATTGTTTAGAGTAAATGCTATAATTCAATCTAGAATATCTTCTATTGCATGTTTCTTTTCTTGGGTGTTTTAATTTAGATTATCGATTGGATTTATTTAGTCAATACTTCTTTATATCTGTTGAATAATTTGGAGATAATGGACTTTAATCGAGTTCGAATCCTTGGAATCTCAATTTATTTGCTGAGTACAGAAAAATGCACAATTCTGCCATTGGTAAAAGATTTCAAAATAGAATGACCAATATTCTAACTATTGTGTTGGTAATAAAACATTAATATGATGACCAAGAGTTTGACTATTGAGTTTGATCAAATGACTAATATGATGACTAAGTTTTGACTATTGATTTGATCAAATGACGAGCTATCGATCAAACAACACAATGACCTAATTGTTCCACTATCTAAATGACTAATCTTGACTATTCATCCGACTAATCATCCGACTATGTCCGGCAATTATTTGACGATTATTATTGCGTTAAACCGTCCGATAAAACTCGCGTCGACATATTCGCCGAGAATAAAAATTTGGCCCGATTGTCTATTTTATGAAGGCTTTTCGACTAATATTACGGCGTTTAGCCATCATTCTCTTGTAGTGTAATGGGCATTGGCAAGTACGACTTGATCATAGGAATGGAGTACCTTGGACCCGGCCCGAGGGGCCATTATCGATTATGGAAGCGGAGGTGACCTTCCCAACACCCGACGGCAAGATCATTGAGATCAGGTAAAGAAGTTGTTTCCATCATGCGGTGCATGTCTTCTAAGCGGTACGTTCCAAGTGCATCAAGAAGCGAGCAGGTGGCATACATCTTCAAGCTTGAGATTGAGGCAGTCGTAGGGGAGGAAGCAAAGAAGACGAGGGTGCTTTCGAGCAAGTTGCCGGAAACAAATAGCTGGTGATCCGCGGAGTTCCATGATCTCTTTCAGATGAGATCAAGCGGCCCCTCCTTATAGGGGAGTCGAGGTGTGAGATAAGACTTTCGGTAGGGAACCAGCCAAGCAAGCAAGGCTTCATCTGAGAATGATGACGCAGGAGTTGGCCAGGGCCCGTTAAACAATTCTTACGAGGGAGTTGCTCCTCGACCTAGGCTTCATTAGACCTAGTGTCTCGCCATTTGGAGCGCCCACTCTCTTTGTAAAAAGAAGAAGGATGGCGGTTAAGGATGTGCATAGACTATAGGCAGTTGAACAAGCACACCATTAAGAACAAGTATCGCTCCCGGATCGATGACTTGATGGATCAACTCCAAGGTGCAAAGGTCTTCTCAAAAATGGACTTAAGGTCGGGGCTATCATCGGTCGGGGATAAAGGAAGAAGATATCCATAAGACCGCCTTTAGAACGCTTGGTATGGGCATTATGAGTTCCGGGTAATGCCTTTTGGCTTATCAAATGCCCCCTTGCGGCGTTCATGAGGCTCATGAATCCATATCTTGAGGAGTTTTAGACACCTTTGTGATTGTATTCTTTGATGACATTTTGGTGTATAGCAGATCCCTTGAAGAGCACGCACAACACTTAAGGAGAGAGTGCTAGAAGTTGAAGAGGCACGGTTATGCGCCAAGTTGTCCAAAGTGTCACCGCCTATGAAGAAGGTGGAATACCTGGGTCATGTGATCTCGGCCGGAAAAGGAATCTCGGCGGATCCCGCCAAG
This sequence comes from Isoetes taiwanensis, assembly GCA_021234155.1. NCBI lineage: Eukaryota > Viridiplantae > Streptophyta > Lycopodiopsida > Isoetales > Isoetaceae > Isoetes > Isoetes taiwanensis. The sequence goes on along the minus strand of JAJEKV010000038.1, from coordinate 8,193,627 downwards.
ATTGAAGCCGCCGTCATTGATGGCGCCCGAAGAATGTGCATGAAGTGAAGTTTTCTCACCTAGCGGTACTACGAGGAAGTTTGTGAAGAACTTTGCTAAGATAGCGGCCCAGATTGACTTGGACGCAGGGCGAGAAAGTGAAAAGAGTGGGCGAGCATTGGCACAAGAAAGCCCAAAGCGAGGTTTGAATTGTTGAAGGAAGCTTTAACAACCGCCCGATCTTAACCTCACGGACGGGAGAAAGACAAGCTTGTAGCGGCATGCACGCGAGTAAGATAGCTACAGGTGCGATTGCTCATGCAAGAAGAGCGTGTGGTAGCGTATGATTCCAGGAAGATGAACGCAGCCAAACGCCGCAGGCTATCCCACCCACGATCGAATTGCTTGCGGTTGTCGAGGGGCATTAAGAATTTGGAGGCACTACCTTTTTGGGAAGGAAGTTCCGGTTGGATCTGAGACCAGCCAGGCCTCAATATGTATTCACGCAACCACACCTCAACCTAAGCGCGCAGAAAGGTGGATGGAGTTCCTTGAAGAGTATGACTTTGATATAGTCCTACAAGCGAGGGAAGCTCAATGTGGTAGCGGATCGCGCTTTTCAAGGCATCCCCCGACAACTAGAGTGCATTGCAACGCAATTCGACGCCTCTCGACTTTGGTAAGAAGATTGAAGAGTCCTTGCCAGCGGATGTGGATTTCAAGGAAGTATGGGCAAGCCTCTCTAGGGAGGCTAGAAATGATAAGGAGCCGGAAGCCTTTAAACATTATAAGAAGGAAGGCAACCCCGTATACCATAAGAATAAGTTGTGCGTGCCCGAATCATCGGGTGTAAGGAAATTGATCCTCCATGACACGCTTTAACAGCCCAATAGCTGGCCATGCGGGATTCATGAAAACATATTTCAAAGTCTTGGCCGACTATTATTGGCGAGGGAATGAAGAAGCGAAGTAGCTCGCGACATCAAGGAATGTCAGCTATGCCCGGCCGAGACAAAGGCGAGCGGCTTGAATTCGAGGGCCTTAAAGCCGTTAGCGGTGCCAAATGCTAAATGGGAGGTGATTAGCATGGATTTCATCCGCAGGACTTCCAAGAACCATAAGAGGAAAGACGGCTTTGATGGTAGTGATCGACAAGTTGTCAAAAATGGCGATTTTGTGCCTTGCGGGACCACAGACACGGCTATGGATACAAATGGGCTCTTACCAAAGAGATCTTCAGGGCTTCATGGCATGCCAAGGGAGATTATCTCAAACCGGGGATCCGAAGTTCATGGCGCCTTTTGGCAAGACCTCTTTGCAACCATTGAGACGAAGCTATCCATGAGCACGGCATATCATCCTCAGTTGGATGGCCAAGCGGAAAGCGGACCAACGGGATTTTGGAGGACATGCTACGGAACTATATGCGGAATAAGCAAGGTATGTGGGAAGAATTTATTCACTTGGTGGAGTTTGCCTACAAATAGCACCAAGCGGGGAATCACCCCAAATGTCGCCCGTTTATGATTAATTATGGCTATCGATTACCTAACTCCGGATACTTGGCACAATCCCGTCAAAAGTAGAGGTTTCGCGCAGCGATGTTGGCCGATATGCAAGCAGCTCGTGGAAGAAGTTAAAGGGTATTTGCTAGCAGCAAGAAGTCGATGAGAAAAGCATCGTAGAGCAAGCATCGAAGAAGAGAGTTCAAAGTTGGAGATGATGTTTGGCTCAAGATCAAGGTGAAGCGAGCAAAGCTCGGGAATCGAATTACAAGAAGCTTGCTCCAAGGTGGGCTGGACCTTTCGGAATAGTCAAGAGAGTAGGTAATCAATCCTACAAGCTAGACTTGCCGGCCACCCTAAAGATTCATAAGGTCTTCCACGTGAGTTTGTTGAAGAAGCACACTCCAAATCCGGACGAAGTCTTGGACTCTCAACGTTGTTAGAAATGATGCGGAGGAGCAAAATGGAAATAGTTCCGCATTGATTCTTGATAAAGCTTTCAAGAAAACAAAAGGAGGTCGGAGTTCCTCAATACTTGGTCAAGTGGAAACACTTGCCCGCTGGAAGATGCGACATGGGTACTTAAGAAAGATTTAGTAAAAGCATTACCCTGCGGTTTATGGAGCAATGGGGCCGGCAAGGTCATCTCAGAAGAAATCGGCTCAGGCATGTCGATTTGTGTAGATTAATTCTATGTATAGTTAAGATTAATCGCATGCAACTTATGCTAGGTATGGATCGCATGCGTTGTGACCGATGATGAGACCACTACGGTGATCTCTAGGGCGTGGTGTAATGTCAATGTAGGCATGACCAGCGTTTCCGCTGGGAAAGTGGAAGGTAGATTAGAAAGTCTACTTTCTGTCCCACGGAAGTAGAGCGACCTCTCGAGAAGAAAGGAGGTCATTAAGGCATGCACTAATAGGAAAAAACCTCTAGCCCCATATATGCTTTGATAGGAGGAATCAGGGCCTTCACGCCCCATATCACGGGAAGGACCTATCCTCCACGTTGGGCAACTAGGGTGTAGGCACGCGACATATATAGGCATATAGAAGCGACTGTCTCCACGCCATAATGGAAGATTCACCCTCTTCCCTCTGCCCGGAAGATTAGCCATGCATCCATGTAGATAGGTGGGGTGGTCACCATATAACCAAAATTTTACTAATAATTAAATGGTACTAACGTAGTGTTGACCTGCAGGCCAATAGAGCGCTCCGGAGGGCAAAGAGGTCGAGCTACGAAGACTTGCAACACAAATTTTGTTGGAATGTGTTGCAAGAAATGAAGAGTACCTCGGACGTTAATCTTAATTTTGATAAACTTAATTGTCTTGATAAGTCAATTATTGAGTAACCTGTTTTAAGGATGTTGTGAACCGATAAGTTATTTCATAATATAATGGCGTGATAATGTCCTAAAAATATTACCTTAAGGTAATCTTAATAAATGTGTAAGTATTATAATAATATATCGTATGTATCAGGTTGATTGCGGGTTAGGAAGATCCCAAGGTGGGGACCCCGCGATGCTTTGCCCGGAGATCATTTCAAGGTGGGGAGAATGTGGCGTTCAAAGACGATTATACGCTCTCCGGGGCGTATCTTTATCTTGCCTTAGTCGCAGCATTACCGCCGCCACTCCGGCCGAGCGTGTACCGCCGGCGTGTAGCGAGTGGGTAGCCCTAGGGGGCACTTGCAAGGAATATGTGCAATTATTAATGTGCACATTTTCCAATGTACACATTAATATGGGCACACATTTCCATGTGGACACTTGATGCCAAGTGGGCCATACCCAAGTGTGCAATTAATGTGCACATTTTCCAATGTACACATTAATGTGGGCACACATTTCCATGTGGGCACATTTTGCCACCTAGCCATTAAAGGCAAGTGGGCCCATTCCCAATTATCCCACATGCCTAAAGGGGATAATGGAAACCCTAGCCAACCCCTTGTCTATTAAGGGAGGGAAACCCTAACTTGCCCATTTTTCGTTTCTAGGGTTTTAGAACTCTGTTTTGGCTGCCTCAACAGCCAAAACCGCCTCCCAGACTCTGCCTGAGAGAATTGCAACATTAGTTTCCCTCGATTGAAAGTCTCCTTGCCGGGATGGTCGAGCTCGGTCGGGAGGAGCCACTCAAGGATCGGGTGTTGGCCAATTAGGCAGTCCTAAACCCTATTTCAGTCATAGAATCAGTAGGGTTTAGCCTATTAAATTGCCCATAGCAGCCTTCTAGATCTCTAGATACCCGACCTCTAACTAAAGAACCTAACTCTATGATGTAGATTAGATATAGTTCTTTAGTTCTTCTTGTGATGGATATGGATGATGCATCTCTATGAACTCCTTGTATTGGGAAGGGGGTAGAGACCTAAAGCTTGGTAGTAGATGCTCCTAGAGTAGCCTCTCCTAGCACACTATAGATTCGGCTGTGTACAAGAACCACACACAGTTTGTGGGTGAAGGGGCGAGGGCGGCTAAGAAGGAGGTTCATGTTCTCGACTCTTGAGCACCCTCCCTGGTGTGTGTAAGGCCTACGAGGGGATTGTTGTGACTAGGTCTAATGGCTCACCACCGAGTGCGGGTGAGGCATGGACTCGACACCGTGAAGTGGTGTACACTTTCCGGTGGGTTGGGCGAATGCAGGCGGCCCCCAGTCGCCTTGAGTCGGCATGTAGATCTCGGAGGGAGTGCTCCCTTCCCGCCCCATCGGAACCCGGAGGATGAAACCGGGGAATAGCCCTTTTGGCTATGCATCCCATGGCTACAAAGTCCCTTACACTTTTTCAACCTACTCCTCGCAAAAGTGTTACTTACAGGAGGGGCGGATGGAGGGACAACCCTATGCCATGTTCATATGCCCGGTAAGTCCATTGCCATGAATTCATGCGCGCGAACTCGAGACCTGCCGTCGGTCATTCCCCTTTGAGTCCGGTTTCTTGGGTAGACCTCCCCATATGTATTGTGCTCACCTTTGTTTATGCAGATGTGATGGACCACCCTTGAGGTGGGATATGTGCTTATGTTATATCTTACGACATGTATGTTTACGCCCGCAGCCTAGGTAGACCCCCGAGGAGGGGATAAAAATGACCCCTTCACTCTTCCCCCCGGAACCCGCGATTTGCGGTGTTATGTAGAGGGCCCTGTATCGGCATGGAGCTGGTATGGGGGACAAACTCCTGTTTGTATACGGTGAGTGCACCGTATACGAGTAGGGGACGTCACAACATCCTAGAGGTGGAAGAATTGTGGGATCTGGTTGATCCAAATGGAGGAGCATATGCTCAAGCTGGTGCAGAAAGTAGCACACCTGCAAGGTCTGCTACTGGTGGTGGTGCAACTCAATCCTATGCTGTGGCTGCAGGCTCTGGAAGCTCAGGAAGCACCTCATCTGGAGGAACTTCTCTTACTGTAAGCAGTGGAGCTGGGAGATCCGCTTATGCCAAAACAAAGGAGGCCCAAGGGATCATCACATGCAAGGTCAGTCCTACCATTAGACTCAAATTAAGGAATATGAGTCCTAGGGAGATGTGGATTTTCTTACTCAAACATTATGAAGAGAAAAGCTCGTTCCAAATTGATCTTTTGGAAAATGAGTTAAGAAACCTTAAGTTGAAAGAAGATAAAGATGTATCAGAATTCTTTAACACCTTTGATAACATTGTAGCTGACCTTAGTGGAGCTGGGGTAAACTTGACTGAAAGATATCAAGTACTTGCTATAGCTCGATCCATAGGTGATAATGAGCAGCTGGCCATGTTCATTAGAAACATGGCCAAAACCAGAGAAGAAGCAGAAAACATCTTAAGGACAGAGAGTGAGCAAAAGAAAATGCAAAAGGGGGAAGATTATAATAAAATCAGGGGGACTGGGAGTTCAAACAAAGAAGGAAAATCAAATTATAAGGGACGAGGAGGAAAGAAACATGCTGGCACATATGTGACCAAAGAACCAGAAAAGGAAGAATCAGAGGATGAAGATGAGGTAAAATTTGCTTTTGCAATTCTTGACAAGAAGGAAACTAATCACAAGTCTGATGTACTTGTAGTTGATAGTGGAGCTGAAAGATCAGTAGTCCAATCTACTGATCTTCTCAAGAATGTTGGAGACACACACTCTAAAAATATTCAGGTTGGGAATGGGGAACTCCAACAAATAGAAGGGAAAGGACTGCTGCAACTGACAGATCTGCAAGGACATGTAGTAGATATTGAAAATGTGTTATGTGTTCCTACTATTATCAAAAATCTCATTTCAGTCAGCCAACTTGTTGATCTTGGCTATAGAATTACCTTTGACTCCAAAGCTTGTAGCATTTTTCTTGGAAATGAATTAAGATTTTATGCAAGACGGGTTGGAAACTTGTTCCAAATGAATAATGTGCAATGTGATAGCATTAATGATGTACATGCATCAGAAACTGAAATATGGCATAACAGGTTGGCACACACTAATTGTAGCAATATTAACTTCATGGCAAAGAAAGGTTGGCTTGAATGCAAAGAAATAAATCCAGAGAAATTTGTTTGTGAAGGGTGTATCTTTGGGGAAGCTAAATGCAGACTCCCATTTCAAAAAAAGAAAAAGAGATCAAACGAATTATTGGAATTGATACACACTGATCTTTGTGGACCAATGAATATCAGGGGAAGAACAAGCAAAAGATATTTTATATCTTTTATAGACGACTTTAGTAGGTTACGCAAAAGTCTATCGTCGGAGAAAAAATCCCAAGCTCTTATTGCATTCAAACAATATGTCGCTGAAGTTGAAAAAGAGACAGGCAAAAGGTGAAATGCATAAGGTCTGATAGGGGTGGGGAATACCTATCAACCAAATTCAAATTGTATTGTGTTGCAAATGGAATAAAAAGACAGATGACATGCAGGTATAGTCCACAACAAAATGGAGTTGCTGAACGAAAAAATCGAACCATAATGGATGTTGTTAGATCTATGATCAAACACTCTGGCCTGCCAAATTATCTTTGGGAAGAAGCTCTCAAGGCAGCTATTCTGATACAAAACAAACTCCTTGCATCGAGCCTTAAAGGTAATATCCCTGAACTCGTATGGTCAAACACCAAGGATAAACTTGATTTCAGTATGTTTAAAACTTATGGTTGTTTAACCTATGTGCATGTTCCTACTGAGCTAAGAAAGAAACTAGATGACAAAGCTCAAATTGGTTATTTAATGGGATATGACAGTAAGTCAAAAGGATACTGACCCTCTTCATTCGAAACCAGTGTCCTGGGTAATAAGCAGAGATGTATTTTTCAAGGAGGAAGTGGTATACAAAGACAGGAACGATTACAAAAGGAATTTACCTAAAGATAGCAAAGAAGATGATCAAGGGAAAACTTCACAACCAGCAGGGTATGAGACAGATGAGGAGGAAAAGAATGAGTGCCAAAATCAAATTGAGGATGACAATAGTGAAAAAAAAATAATTCGAAAAGGCAGAGAATGAAAATGTTACAAACAAGAGGAGGAAAACACAAGCAAGAAGATTTTAGAAGAAGCCGGATTGACACAAAAACTTATGGCAGGGATAACACTGTAAGAAGTAAAAGACTGGACAGATTTAAAGCAGAAGATATTGAGGAGGAAATTGAGCAAGTCATGGCAATACTTGAAGACAATAAGATCCCACAAACATATGAAGATGTTCTAACATCTACAGAAAAGGAAAAATGGCTGTTTGCAATGGAGGAGGAATTGAATTCATTTAAAACCACTGAAACTTATGAAATAGAGGATTTTTAAAATCAAAACATGTGCTGATGGCAGCCAAAAATATAAAGCCAGGTTAGTGGCAAAGGGATTTACCCAAAGAAAGGGGAGAGATTATGATGAAACATACTCTCCAATAGTTAAGCTAACAAGTGTGAGACTGTTATTGGCATTAGGAACAGCCTGGAATTTAGAATTGCATCACATGGATGTTAAAACAGCTTTCTTGAATGCCAAACTAGAAGAAGACATCTACATGAGACCACCAGATGGAATTGAAATTGAGAGAAATAAGATATGGAAGTTGAAACGTGTTGTTTATGGCTTAAAACAAGCACCTAGAGAATGGTACTTCTGCATAGATAACTTTCTCAGGGAACAAAAGTTTGAGAAACTCAGAAATGATGGTAACATGTACATATTCAGGGCAGATTCTAAATTTTGCATTATAGCCCTCTATGTGGACGATTGCATCATGGGTGCAAATTGTATTGATGTGCTAAACTATTGCAAAAATATGTTGAAGAAACGGTTTCACATGACTGACCTTGGAGAACTTCAGAAGTTCTTAGGCATTGAAGTAGTAAGAAACAGGGATAAACAGGAGCTTTGTTTAAAACAGAGCAAACATATTGACAATATGTTGATTAGGTTCAACCTATCTGAGGCAAACATTGTCAAAACACCAATGGTACGAAAAGGTATTCTCATTGATAAATAATAATAAAAACGTTGGTTGTGCTGAAAGGGAAGATATCTAGCAAATTTTTGCAGTTCCTTCCACATTTCCTTCTAATATTATAGAATTTTTACCTCATTTCCAATGAATATTTTATGAGCATAATAAAGAGAAAGGTATTGCAAGAAATAATTACAAATTCCATCAAAGTGCTAGGATTTCTAGGGTTTTAACTCATCATTGCAACAGAATGGTGGGCCGCATTTCAACTACCTAAAATCGTATCACCATGTTTGAAATCTAAGTCTATCTCGAAGGCAGCCCGACAAGCAAAACCTCAATCTAAATTGCATAGATCAAGGTCATATTAACATGGCAAGTTCCCTTATAATATTCTTAAGTTAATGGAATCAAGCCATTAAGAAAAACCAAAGGGGCAAGACACATAGCATAGACTTACACAGAACCATTGTTTAGAACTTTTTAAACAACAAATACTATCCCACATATTGTTTACAACTTTGGTTTATATCATCTACTACTCTGATTAATGATAAAATTTATGATTGTTGACACCCCGATCTAATCACTACGTTTGAAACCCAATTGGTTTATATCATATACAATTGGTTTAATCATATACAACTCTGATTGATGATATAAACTTTGATTGTTGAGGGCTCAATCCAATCACCACGTATTACAATTAATTCAAATTGCTGCATATGTGAATTTATGGTTCTGTATCTGTACAGGGTGCTGGCTATGACAGCCAAAAGAGGACCTGCTATATGCTGCATAAGGGACCGATCTACCAGGCATTTCCCCCCTGGTCAGATGCTCACGTCTTGGAAACCTAGCAAGTGGGAAGTTTCATGGCGACCTTGATCTTCCCAAACAGGTGGCCAAACATATTTGAACTTATGCCCAGCAGCGTTGGGCACTGTTACTACTCATGAGGTTATGGATGCACGACCTCAGCTCTGTCCTCCAGGGCAATATTGATTTGTCCTATATGATTGTACAGTCTACCAGCATACTTATTACTATTAGAGTTTTTCCCTCGAAAAATCTTCGGGGTGGGGAGTTTCTTAATCCTGGCAGTGATATAATATGTTTGTTGCTCTCTCTGTTTGGGTCCCATAGGCCAAGTGGACTCCATGGATGATAAGAATACATTCTATTGTAATATTTAGGATGATGTTACCATCTAGTTTGAAGACAACAATAATTGCACTTGCAAATGCATAATTAATAGATAGATAGATATATAGTATTATGTCATACCACATGGCAGCATCCCATAGGGGTATATGATCGTCCCATAAATTTCTCAAGAGAGACTTGAACACAAGAGCTCCTAATTGCTAACCCAAAGGACTAGCAAACCACTGATGACTTTACAACAGTGATGATTTTGGGGGCGAAATTTTACAAATGAGCGAAAATTTTGGATTTTAAGAAAAATTCTAATGGCCTAGTAGGTCCTGTTCATTTATTTTTTTTTCTTTTTTAGCCCAGCCAGACAAGCTTCACGACATTCTTTAGCCCATGGGGGAATATTTTCGCCCTCCCTTTTCTGCAATTCCTTTTTGATTTCCTTTCTTTTGCCATATGGTACAAATGTAAGTGGTAATTTCATGGCCTTCACGTTAACATTTTTTATTTCTACATCATCTCTTTGTAATTTTGGACTCAAGACTTTTCTGATACATCTATTCTTCAGTTTTTGGGAATGCACTCACGAGGATGATCCGAGGCCTATTTTGATCATTGGAGGGAAGAATTGACTTAACTTACTTTAAGGTTCAAGTTTTTTGCAGGCAAAAATTGTTATTCTGGTTTTAATAAAAATTGTTATTTTGGTTCACGAAGATTTCATTTATAGATTTTATAATGAAGGGCATTCATGCCTACTTTTCTTCTCAACGAAAGGACATACCAAGTACAAGTGCATGGAATGCCTCATTGGATGATGTTAGTGGTTCTCAAGAGACAATTGTCTCCCTATCAAATTCTGGTATGCATATGTCTGATAGTATCCTACTAAATAATGTTGGAGGTGGAGAAAATACTGTAGGAGTAGACAATGTTTTGGATAATAGTACAAACTCTAGACGGGATGACACATCTAATGATAAGGAAGAGAAAAAGGGAAAAAAGAGGAAGAGTGGAGATTGAGATGCAGGCGGAAGGTTTAAAATTAATTGGGCTGAGAACCTGTACTTGACCCTAAAGTGGATCAGCCAAAAGGGCTCCTTACGTGCTTTGTTCTTGGAAAGATAGAAAACCTTGTTTGTTGCAATTAAAAGTGGACATGATCGAGAAACACATGGGCAAGATGTATGTGAAGAAGACCATAGACGGGAAGGAAGTTAGTGTGTTCGAGTGGAACGAGAATTGCAAACATAAGAGGTATGTTAAGGAATATTAAGAGCATTTGAGGGATGAAGAGATGAGGAGCAGAGCACCTTCAATCCCAAACATGTGGCAGAAAATGCTGGATAGAAATCTTAAAGAGAAACTTGTACAATTCCAACAGTTTATCATATCTTGCAACCAGGTCGTCCTATGACAGATTTTGAAAAAACATAAACAGTTTGTGAAACTCCAAGGCAATCCCAACTATCCACATTCCCACTGGTCAAGAATAAGTGCTTGGGAATTTGCAAAGGCAATGAATGAAGTGATGAAACAAGATCTGAATGAGATTGTTAAGAATTGTGACTATTTTGCAATTTCATTAGATGAAGGCAGTTCAAAGGATAATATTACATGGATTTGTGACCATACCTGACAAGCAGAGTTTGTAGGAATTATAGAACTAAAAACTGATGCAACAGCAGAAAATGTGTTCGAATTTGTAAAGGAAACTTTACTTATAACATTTCAATTAACTCCAAGTGAGATTGCAGCAAAACGCGTGTGCATTGAAGTAGGTGGGGCCTCAGTTATGCAAGGCAGTAGAACTGGATTGTATGTACGGATCCAAACAACTTTGGCACCATATATGATTGGTATTCATTGCATGGCACACAGTGTTAATTTGGCATTTCAAATTGTTGATGACTTTCCATGCATTTAGAAGGTGGAAACTTTGGTGTCAGACGCATATGCATTCTTTAGTCGCAGCTCAAAGCGGTACGTATTACAATGCTTGGTTTGATTTATACATGTCTTATTCATATAATTCTGATATTGTGAGAAAGGATATTTAACTTTGAAAGCTATCCCTCATGATAAGTAATCAGAAAAGAATCAGAACGTTATTATATGTATTAATTGAGCCCAAGTCTTACTATCTATCAGGCAGCCTGTATTAGCTGGAGCTAAGCTTTACCGCCCTATTATATTATATCTCCTACTTGAAAGCTTAAAATCCCAAGTGTTCAAAACTTGGTCTAGGATATTGTAACTCTTCGTGATTCTATTGTAAGTATTCTTAATCTATTGAATATTTTCCAGCATCTAGTGTAGTGAAGAAAGGAAGAAGATAATGCTAAATATATCAGTATATGTCATTTGGCAAATATGGCAGTATATATATTGTGCATGCAATGTAACTAGAGCTCTAAATAGAGTTTCCTGTGATGAAGCTTGGTGCTTTGTCAGTAATAAGAAAGGAAGCCTTTATGACTAAGAGATCATTTGTCCAAATATTTTAAAACTTAGGGAGAATTATTACGTAGACGATGCACTGTAACATGGTCTGTGTAAAGCTGCTTCATCCGACGTTAGCTTGCATAAGAGTTTGTTGTTTGTTAGCTGAAAGTGTTATTTACGGCTTGAGGATTAGCATGGTAAAATATCAAGTGTTCACCTGTGTTCAAATGTTTAAGCTTCCCAACCTTGTTATTAACAACTGCACTTTTATTTCACCCTGTAACCTGTTATTGATGACTGTTATTCGAGACGAGATTATAAGCTATTTTTGAAACCATATAGGTGTTTGAAGTAGGGGCAATGGCTGTGGTTTCTACTATCAACATGCATAGGCCTTATGGTTAAAATGAGATTAAAATCTGCTTTGGAAAATCCGCTACTGAACCTATTTTGCTAAGCATGCAAAGGGCATAAGCTTTCTGATACACATAGAGCAGGAATTGCATTACAAAATTACAGACAAAGCGATGGCATGTCAAGACAATGCTATCTGTTTACATATGCTTTAATGTCTCTGGGGATTTATTTAGCATTATCAAGATTTGTTTATATAACATACTCGAATGCACAATGTATAAATGTTGTTTCAAGTTGTTAACATCCTATATTTTGCTTGTAGATTTAAGAAATTTAAGGAGGTAGCCGTGGAGCTGATGTGGCAACAAGGTGAATTTCATTAAGTTTTCCAGAAAAGCGGCTTTTCAACGACTATGAAGCTCTTATTGCTTTGGTAGACAAGTTAGCATCTACAAATAAAGAGGGAGAGAAGGCCTTACAATTGCTCGAGGAACTGACTGACGTCAGACTTTATTGACATTAGCAGGTTAGTGAATTGCCCTTCCATTGCTTTATATTTCATGGTGCTATTGTGGTACTAATTGCCACATCTTCCAGGGTTGTTACCAATGTTGAGAGAAATGAGCATATTATCAAAGTTGGCACAATCTATAACTTTATACATTTCTGAATATTCTACAGTTCGAAAGTTGGTTTGCGCAGCTTTGGATTGTTTATACACATGTACTTCGAGTGTAACGTATAGCAAGAATAAGATTTTCGCTTGGCACAAGTTGCCTCAAATAGAAGGGGAAAAGAGTACCAATTTTCTGACATACAATTCTCAGTGATATGCTTTGTATTAAGGCAAGGTAAGAATTGCTATTCTGATTTTGAATTATTACCATGCTTTAATGTTGCTATTATCCAACAGATGTATATGACTAAACCTAGGAGAAGAGAGCGTCTTCCATGTAGAATGGGCGTCAAGAGATCTAATTTTGAAGCTATCATACCAGAGATACGAAAGAACAGATTCGTGAGCGTTTTCCAAATGATGAGCTACTAGAAGCAATGTCAATTGTGTATCCATAATTCTGGATGAATTCGCAACGAATTGAGAAGGTTCAATCTGAGTTCAAACGAAGGTTGCATATATTGCTAGCCCATTTTGCACATCCCAGACCATTGAATGGTATCGAAGTACATGGCATATTGGATGAAGATAAATTATTAGCGCCATCACAAACCTTTGGCACAACTATGTGGTCACATGTTGACTGATAAGGAGATTACTAAATTTGGTTGCATCACAAAGCTCGAACTTGCTTGGTTACAATGAAGTGCTTCGCAAAACACATGCCCAATATTATAAGCTCGTGATTTATGCCAAACAATGATTCTAGGTCCGTGGAAGATGAGAGGACGTTCAAAGATTAGGGGAGTTTTGAAGAATAAGATGCGCAACAAATTAACAAAAATCTAGATCTTTGCCTTCGCGTGCATATGGGTGCAAGTACAATGTTGAAGAATTCCATATGAACGCAGCATTGGCAATATGGAGTTCTCAAAAAGAACGAAAGAGGCCGTGGAGGAGGAAGTTACAAGGCCAGAACCTATAAAATCGATATGTTGGAAAGCATGAAGGTGAGTTTCCATCTTCATAGTCTTTTAGCTGTAAAATTTATGCTAAGGTTTGTTCCTAACTTGCTGGAAAATTAGTGCTAAGTGTAACAGGAATGCCATCTGTTCTTAACTTGCTGGATGTTTCCTTACATACTGGATAAATACTGTCAATGCTTCACTCTTGGGCTTTTTTATTGCAGTTCAAGCATAACCTATCTTTGGAGCAGCGCAAAGTACGTCAAGCAAGCAAACATGGAGTAGGTTAGACCAGAAAGTTCCTTTTAAATAGTGTTTTTTGCAAAGATGTTAGTTGTTACTGATCATCTAAAACTTTACTGTTCATCTAAATTATTGCAATTTCAAAACAATATGCTGAAAATAAGAGTAGTGAGCTCTTCATTTTTTTGTCGCTCTACTCCAAAACAAGCAAGCAGTTGCAACAATGTTCTTATCATAATTTTGTATCTCTTATATGTTTATCGTTTGAGATAAAATTGGAATGCTCCATTCACGTTGAAAGCTAGCAAGACACTTAGCACATAAACGAATTGAAAAGCACTCAAGTTTCAAAGCATATTTCCAATGGTTCTACATTCAACTATTCAAGATGTATTGATCGGTTTACTGTTCATATATTGACCAGAAAATATAACAACATTAGCTCCTCTTTTTTTGCCAATTTATTGGATAGCCCAACCATGAGCTATATAAAATCATCTGCAACTTCTTCGGCTCTCAATTCATCTGATCTGGGTGCCGAATTCAGCCTAGAACATATGTTTTTCAACTTCAAATATTTATCTATTGCCATGGTTATTTGGCACATAAGTATTCGACCTCCCCCCCTTGATATTTTCATTCCATACATGGATTTTCAGCATTGAACTTGGATTTTCCAGACCATGAACATTCCAGACCATTAGCAAAATACATTCCAGACTATTCCCAACCATTCTCAATTAGAAACCGCATTCTATTAGACTTTATACCGAGTAGAGTCATGCTCAAATTGAATCTGTGAGTGCAATCAAATTCCCTAGACCATTCCTCCATAGATCTTAGGTTCCTACTATTTCATATATGAAATCTTCACATATGAAATTAATTCTTCCACACATAAGGTTGTTGAGGCAATATAACGATACTACATTGATCTATTTGAACCATTACTACAGTGTCCAAAGTAATACCCCTGCTACATTAGTTCGACCATTGAACATTAGTTTCTAGTTATTTTGTTTTCTTCAGAGGGGGCAGCCCTTCTGAAAAAAATGCATAACTAGAGTCTAGAGGGGGCAGCTCTTCTCTTCATTGTTCCGTTCCATGGGGCGGGGGCCTCCTTGTGTTCTTTTTTCTTTCTGGATTGTAGTTGGTTTTTGGGTCTTGCTTTTTTCTTTGTTTTGTTGTTTGTATTTTTCCAAGTCCAGCTCCTTCATCCCGCCCCCTTCCTTATTGTCGCTCCTCGCTCCAGCGTTGGTACAACTGCCCGCAACTAGACTCTAGTTAATAGATTTAACATTATTTAGCCTTTTATATGCATAAAAATACAGTTTATTAGGAATGTGGGATATTGAATTTTAGGTCATATTAGAATTTACATTGCCGTGGACATGGTGGATTTTTAGCACTTTTGCACAAACGCCCATTCAGAGCTTCCTGCATTCTGAGGCTATTTGTTCTAAGGGTATGTTCGATTTGCATTACAGAGGTAGTGCTGCAAATAGTGCATGCGTTGCCTACATTTTACAAGAGCTAATGGTTTGTTCTTCTCTGCCTTTGCAAACCAGAACATAAAGGATGGCCTTAAAGTGACATTGTTCCAATGGGTTTTTGCAGATGATCTAGGGTCCTCTCTATGTTTATGTACAAATTTAAGACAAATGCTTCTTTGAGAAGGGATCAGACATTTTGTTTCACTTTAGAGGTTGGAAGAGTTTGAATGGCTGCAGAAGTTGAAGTTCTTGCAGACACTATGCTTAAATGTCTAGCTTGGTTCAGTAGGGCATCACATTTACATGATGGTTGTGAATAATATAATCTGCAAGATAGTTCAGTTATGATGGCAGCAAAGAAAGGAAAGTGTACCCTTGCATTTCTTATAAACAGCTTTGACAATTGTTTTTCACACAGGTGAACATGCTACCTTCGAAGTTTCTTATGCCATTCTGAGAATGCAGGCGTACAATGGTCTGATAGAGCTCTGTATAGCTGGATGCCCTCACAGTAATCACAACCAATGCATAGTCTTACAGAACTTCCAAAAATCTCTACCCTTTAGATAGTCAATCATTCAGCATAATTCTGATCCACGCAGTAAATAGGTGAACAATCTGTGAATGTAAATGTTGCTTATTCCATTTACTTTTAAGTTAAAAGTAGCTTAGCATTGTCATGTATCCATTTTTCTATTGTCGTCATATTGCATGCTTGATTATGTCACAGCTCTTGCCTTAATTCAGAACATCTATATTGGTAGGAGGATTCAGGTCTACCATGCTCTCAAATTTCGCTTTCTCTTTCTGCAGATCACTCAGGAGGTAAATTTGCTTTTTCATTCATACGCTTCTGTTTTGAGCATGTGCATGAGGCCTCCATGATTTGCATTAGGATGCTAAGCTAGATGTCCAAGAAAATTGCAGTCGGAGATTTGTATAGACGTCCAAGAAGCCCAGCACATGTCTATACAAATTGATGTATCAATTCCATTGGACTTGCATTGTTGGTTGAATAAGCCATTAGACATTCCTGAATAGTAATAAGCTAGTTCAAGCAAGCTTTGCAATTCTCTATGTGTTAGAGTATGATGATGACTGTGCATGCTGAGTTCAACATGGCACAAGCCATAGTCAATTCTCACTATGTAACTATCCTTCAGGATATATCATGGTATCTATCCTGGGACATCACTATGTAACTATGGATATCATGCTATACAAGCTGTTCCTTTCCATATACTCTAAAACAAGGATCCTATTGTCTCATTCAAAACAACATCCAATCAACTTCAAGAGATTATGGGTTGAACATATGATATTAGTGTGCATCTCAATTATGGAATGGAACAAGGGCACTTTGCGCAACCATGCCTTTCGAGAAGTAGCCCAGACGCCCGAACAGCTCTCATCGGGTCCATAACACAAAAGTCGATGAGGGTAACTAGTAGATTTTGATTTTGTTGTGGAATACTCTTTGCTCTAATATTCAAGTTTAATCATAGGAATTTTTATGAATTAAGACGGAGCATACAGATACCATGGATCCATCTGTCAAGGGCAGATTGAGAGTCAGTCACCCGCTCATTCAGTAGTGGGCTTTCCCAAATAGGTTTGTCTTTGAACAGCACTAGATACTCAATTTATTGGCAAGTAATTGGCTTTCTTGGTTATCTTGATGCGGCCCAAATGGAATGATGATCTTCTCTTCTGATTGATTTTGTTGGCAATGAACCATACATTACCTGTTCACCTTTTCTAAATCATAGGGTTAGCCCCCGCATGATCATTTGGTCTTGTCATCTGATGGGCGATATCAATATCTGAGCAACAAGGAAGTTGTATTCAGGGAGAAGTCTTCAGATGGTGTCTTATTGAAGAGTTACTGTTTAAAGATGGGAAGAAAGCTGGTGGTCAGCTTTGCGTATTCCTGCCCTTTCCA
Source organism: Isoetes taiwanensis (assembly GCA_021234155.1). Classification (NCBI taxonomy): domain Eukaryota; kingdom Viridiplantae; phylum Streptophyta; class Lycopodiopsida; order Isoetales; family Isoetaceae; genus Isoetes; species Isoetes taiwanensis. The sequence continues at coordinate 8,176,498 of JAJEKV010000038.1, read as the reverse complement.
AATGGGTTGGACTATAGAGTAGTTGACATAGTATTAGTGCATCAAGTGCTGTAGTGCTTTAGATATGCTGGCCTTAGATCCTAATGGAAGAGTATCTTCATCTCGTAATGCAGCAGTCCAGGCTTTTCTGTCCAGCCTTGAAAATGTTGGGTAAATTATTAGCACGTTAGAGTTGGTTCACTTTCACACTCTGCAGAAAATATCCATTTCAAAATTATGCAAGATAAACCACAAGAAGGTTCTGTTTGTGATATTGCTTGCATCTAAGGTTATTCCACTTATTAGAATAATATCTACCTGTAATGAATATGATTAATTACATGCGGGGTATTGGTTTTGAACGAGCTTGCAAATGTGATGTGTTCTACAATGGTACAAATTTGCTATCTTTTGACTGAGGAGGCACATTCCCTTTCTCATTTTCACGCCATCAATGAGATCCCATGATTTGCATTAGGATGCTCTTCTAGCTGTCTAGAAATTGCAGACTGAGAATTTTATATGTGTCTCCAAGCAAATAGATTATAGAGAATTATCTGTCTTCTTAATTGCTCTTACAGCAATGTAATTAGACTTGTTGAGATCATCCAGTAGTATTATTTGCTGTCTCCGGCTTTGCTACAGTTCCATTCTCAGTATTCACATGTATGCTCATGGGGCCAGTTCGAATCTATGTGATGTATCATTACTAGGCAGTAGCTCATAGAGGAGCACGCTAAATGTATAGCAGACTGTGTCTTTATATTTGTAGGCTTTAGTAATACATGTTCTCCCTTACTCCTCCTGTTAGCTATTGTATCAATACTTAAATTGATAGAGGTCTAACAAGTGCCTCTTGCTTGCCTAAATAAGCGAGTTGGAAAACTTAAAAAAGTTAATTATCTACATGTTTTTGCCTTTATGGTTGCCATCGCACTTTTGTACATTGAATATCCACTTTCTTTTGCAGATTTCTAAGCTTTAGCTGAATCATTCCAATATATATAAATATAAATATTGATACGTTCTGTTATTAAGATAAATGGAATATATGCTTTCTCTTTCTGCAGATCACTCAGGAGGTAAATTTGCTTTTTCATTCATACGCTTCTGTTTTGAGCATGTGCATGAGGCCTCCATGATTTGCATTAGGATGCTAAGCTAGATGTCCAAGAAAATTGCAGTCGGAGATTTGTATAGACGTCCAAGAAGCCCAGCACATGTCTATACAAATTGATGCATCAATTCCATTGGACTTGCATTGTTGGTTGAATAAGCCATTAGACATTCCTGAATAGTAATAAGCTAGTTCAAGCAAGCTTTGCAATTCTCTATGTAACTATGGATATCATGCTATACAAGCTGTTCCTTTCCATATACTCTAAAACAAGGATCCTATTGTCTCATTCAAAACAACATCCAATCAACTTCAAGAGATTATGGGTTGAACATATGATATTAGTGTGCATCTCAATTATGGAATGGAACAAGGGCACTTTGCGCAACCATGCCTTTCGAGAAGTAGCCCAGATGCCCTAACAGCTCTCATCGGGTCCATAACACAAAAGTCGATGAGGGTAACTAGTAGATTTTGATTTTGTTGTGGAATACTCTTTGCTCTAATATTCAAGTTTAATCATAGGAATTTTTATGAATTAAGACGGAGCATTCAAATACCATGGATCCATCTGTCAAGGGAAGATTGAGAGTCAGTCACCCGTGCATTCGTAGTGGGCTTTCCCAAATAGGTTTGTCTTTGAACAGCACTAGATACTCAATTTATTGGCAAGTAATTGGCTTTCTTGGTTATCTTGATGCGGCCCAAATGGAATGATGATCTTCTTTTCTGATTGATTTTGTTGGCAATGAACCATACATTACCTGTTCACCTTTTCTAAATCATAGGGTTAGCCCCCGCATATATTGCTAGCCCATTTTGCACATCCCAGACCATTGAATGGTATCGAAGTACATGGCATATTGGATGAAGATAAATTATTAGCGCCATTACTAATGGTTGCCCAAAATTGTTAGGCACCAGACTGCTCGCTGTGGTCTGTTTAACGTAGGATCTTAGCTGAACTTATTTATGCTGCACATACAAGCCTTATTACTAATGGTTGCCCAAAATTGTTAGTTACCAAACTGCTTGCTGTGGTCTCTTTAACATAGGATCTTAGCTGAACTTATTTACGGTGCACATACAAGCCTTATTACTAATGGTTGCCCAAAATTGTTAGGAAAAGAAATTGCATGCTAGAGAATAATATTAGGACAATAGGTTTCACACATGAGCTTAAGAAAGGGAAGAATAAATCTTGAAGAGCTCCCAGACAGACTTGATAACATACCAAATCAGCCGAAATGAATCTTGAAGAAATGGGATGTCGGGCTCTCAGAATGGAATTTGATAAAGCAGAGTATTGTGAACACTACATTGGCCACTACAAGAAAGGGGAATGCATAGCATAAGAATCTTTGCTATGTCTGGTAGAAAAGAGTAGCATGTAATAAAACTCTGCCGTCAAATGCTTTGAACTTGTTAAGCAAAACGGCTGGCATGATCCCAACTAAGGGAGCCATACATTTTAACATTTTTCAGAGACTGGCAGCCATGAACCCAACAAACCGAGAGACAATGGACGAGATGCAAAATTGAGTTCTCCTTATATAAAATCCATAAAAAAATGACGATAGGAATTGAAAGAAACGAATGAAAGCTGAAGATTTTCATAAAATAAGATTATCAGATTGTGATGGTCGGAGAAGAAGAGGTCAGGAAGAGGTCGGAAGAAGCCGGAAAAGGTTGAAACAAGCCAGAGAGATAGGAAGAGATTATTGTTTGTGGAAGAAATCATGGAAGGAAGCCAAGCACAACAATCCTACGTCCTTCGGCATCTCCATGTCAAAATTTTGGTGAGTTTCTAATTTTCATAACCGTAGGATGCGAAAATCTAAAATCCAATGGCTATAATATTGCCATATCATATTTTGCTTAGGTGGAAGTGCTAGGTGGATAGCTTAGAATTGCAAGAAAGGCTGTAGGCTTGGTTGGGCTGGCGTGCTAAAAAAGGATATTCTGGCGACAGAATTTTAGTCTTCAACAATTCGAACAAGACCAAGCCACCATTTGGAGCAATGCGGGGCTCTTCGATTCCAAACAAAAGTGAAAATCATGTGTAAAAAACTATGCAAATATTACCTTTCCTTCTTGTGTCTTGATTCCGGTCATGTGCCATAGCCTCCGCCAGTAGGAAAGCAAATCGGCAAGGCACTGGCTGCCGAATCTTTTAGCTATCAAATTCGGCTATGTTAGCTTCTTCCACAAAGACTGAGCTCATGCAAGCTCAAACGTGAAGGAGCCTTCCGGAATTCAGTGCCCAGAGATAGGTCCCAGAGAAGTTTTCACTTGTACTTAAATCCTGACTGTCCAAACTTTTAGGGTTCCATGGATGACACACACAAAAACATTATTACATAAGATGATCCCAACAAGCTTGCAGAGGCCGTGTTCCACAGCACATGCAGTGGATGGTCAGGCATAACTCATTGAACATACTGTGCCTGGATATGGTTGAATGATGTGCAGGTCTGAAGGGCGTGACATTCATCCTCAATGGCGCCCTATTGGCAACAGGGATAGACCATGTCCTCACGTGCCTCCCAAGTCCATCGGCCCATCTCAATGCGGAGACGATGCGTACCCGCGCAAATGGAAACTATCGGTCTATGATTCTTCATGGGCAAATGGGTGCGCAAGTAGTGTTGTGGTGAAGCACCGCCTCCATCGTTGCCCTGCATAGAAAACTGCTAGGATCAAAAAGACGCTGCCACATAAACTTGCCAAAATTGGCGAGATCTATTTCTTTCTTCCTACAAGTACCAAAACAAACCCTACAAACTAGCAAAAATCACTCTTAAATAGAAACTTCGCTAAGCACCTCAAAGTGGTTTCAAGATATGATTTGGAATACAATACCCCACAATAAGCATAGTCCGAACCATTGCAAGGATACCCTCCCGCAATACGAAACGTATTGTGCAAACTTAATCACCCCTAAAAAAGGCCTATTTTTCTACCTCTATCTTGAAATCCACAAGGAAAACAAAGTCCGATCGAAATGCATTAGTAGTGAATCCGGCCATAGCTACACTTAATTCCTCACGTGGATTGACAACACCCAAGCCCCTTGCTCATGCCACATAATGCTGGTTACTTCTCAGTCTGGGTCGTTGAATTGGTGAGCCGCATTTCAACTACCTAAAATCTAATCACCATGTTTAAAATCTATGTCTATCCCCAAGGTAGCCTTACAAGCAAAACCTCAACCCAAATTGCATAGATCAAGGTAATCCCATCGATCCGAGCCATCGGATCGCCATTCTGGGAAGGGACGAGCGCCTATATTAGGCCATTTCCGTTTTGGCTCGGTTATCGGCGTCTTCTCACAGCAGCTTCCTTCCTTCTCGTAGCTTCCCTCCCTTCCCGCCCTGCTCAGTGGGGACGCGTCTGTTTCATTTGTGTTTTTAGGCCTTGCACTTTTGTTGTTGTTCACTTTGCATTTACTATAATTATGTTTTTGCATCACTATCATGTCATTTTTTCATATGTTATTTTCCACCCGTTGGGTGATGCTTTCTCCACCTTTCAGGTGATGCTATCTCCACCTGTTGGTGATGCTATTTATTTCCACCTTGAGGGTGATGCTATTTATTTCCACCTTGAGAGTGATGCTATTTATTTCCACCTTGAGGGTGATGCTATTTATTTCCACCTTGAGGGTGACCCATAATTGTTTTTCACCCGCTGGGTGATGCTTCTCCACCTTTTTGAGTGCTGCTTTTTATGTTTCTAATTTGCTCTTCTTTGCGGGGTTTTATTGTGCGGCTTTGCCTTGTCCCGCCATGCATGGTAGTTTTTCTAACCATTCACGGGTATTTTTGGGTTCATTTGAGTTCTTTGCGGGTTTCCTACAAGTACGGGGTCTGCTATATTTGTGTTCGCCATCAACCCACCTTTTCACTCTCCAAGGCAACACATTCGGGGATTCTACCGTCTTATGGGGGTCTGCTATATTTACGTTAAGCCATCAATCCATCTCCTTCGGTTTTCCAGGCAACACATTCAAGGTTGTTGGCGACCATTTCTCATTAGGGTTTTCCTCGAAAACCCGAAAGGGCGGGGTTTTTTTATCCCGGTGAGAAGTTGTCGCCATTACCCTTCTATATTGCCTGTGCACATTTCTTTTTACGGGGTAGTCCGATATTGTTCCTATGGTCGGCTACCCCTCTCTATTCTTCAAAACATTGTATACTACTGCTGTGATGAATGACAAGCCTATCTATTAATTATCATATTTTTAAGTTAATGGAATCAAGCCATTTAAAAAACACCAAAGGGACAAGACACATAGCATAGAGTTGCACAGAACCATTGTTAGAACTTTTAAGACAACAAATACTATCCCACATATTGTTTACAACTTTGGTTTGTATCATCTACTATAATAAAATTTATGATTGTTGACACCCTGATCTAATCACCACATTTGAAACCCAATTGGTTTATCTCGTATGCATTGGTTTATATCATATACAACTCTGATTGATGATATTGTCAGTGTGAACCTCCGAGCATTAGATATATGTTATTACAAAATATGGGTTCACAAGCGCATGGAACAGTCACCTGGTTCGATTATTAACAAGTTTTTCTCATTGCGAGTAAAACATTTACAGGCTCCGAACTTATGCCCAGCAGCGCTGGTCACCATTACTACTCATGAGGTTATAGTTGCATGGACCCAGCTCTGTCCTCCAAGGCAGTATTGAATTGTTCTATACGACTGTATAGTCTACCAGCATACTTATTACTATTAGAGTTTTTCACTCGAAAAACCTTTGAGGCAGGGGTTTTTTAATTCTGGCAGTAATACGCTTGCTGCTCTCTCCGTTTGGGCCCCATAGGCCAATTGGACTCTGTGGACCATTCCCTTTAATGAATTGTCCTTAAAACCATTTTGAATTATCCTTAAACCATTCCCTAAGAATTATAACTACACAGTAACTGCTACCTAGCATTGGTTAAACATTAGATATGTTCTTTAACATTGCATAGATTTTATTTTCTATCACAAGACTTTGCAACAAAAATGACAAGTTATCTTTCAGTTTTTAGTATCGCCAGAGATGTAGAAACTAGGTGTAGAATCTGGACATAGATGCAGCATATGGGCATGAAGGTTTTTTGCAAAGAAAAGTTGACAATTTTTGGCTTTGTTCAAATATAGCCTCAGAGATCACCATGCATAATTTTGACCTTGGATGGGGTATTATTGCAGAAGTTAGTGCTTTCCAGAAGCAAGTTTCAACCCAATTTCACATTTGTTGTATATTCTCTTAAGTTTCACCTATAGTTTAGCAATGTAAATTTGGCAAATGCCATGAAGCAGAGTTGTATCAATGGATTTAAGGAATGTAAAAATGCATGATGCATCTCATGATTATGGTAAGAGCCAAATATTGAGATGTATCCGAGAGATCAAACTCTGAATGAATAATCAAATTTTGAACATCAGCAGATCTGGAGGTACAACAAATCTCTGGAGCCACACAACAAGGCATAAGTTATTTACCATGTACTTGATCTTTCTCCTGGTTACTACAAATTTATTTTACAGATGAAAATATCAAAGATTATACCACTCTGAAGAGAGTTGAACTGGCTACATACCGCGCATTCTTTCTAGAGAAAAGGGAACCAACGTATCTGGACATTAGGCAATACTTGCAACAGCTATACGACCCTCAGGGTGCACATGCAGCATTACCCCTGCAAGAAGGCCCAGTGCTGGAAATCACAGATTCGGACGTGGAACAAGGCTTACAGCGCCTTGCCAATGGGAAAGCCCCGACACAGGATGGCATGCGCGTAATTGCTTAAGTGGGGCGGGGCCGTCCATAATACCGATCTTGGCCTTGTTCAACAAGGCATTACGAGAAGGCTTCCGGATGCAAAGGACCAATAGCGAGTTGTTCCCATCTATAAGGCGGTGACCCGCGACCGCCCAATTCACCACTCCAACAATCATGGTCGGGATCTTCGGTGTTTGCAAAATTTGACTGCTTTGGGATTCTCGAGCGGCGATTGATGGGTCGAGGCGAGGTCGCCTTGAGATCAAAACAGGCCCTCACCCAAATGCGAGGATTCCAGGACCGGACACTCAACCATTGACCACATCTTCACATTCACGAAAAGCTCTCGGTTGAAGGCAGCGAGAACCGGCCGATCTATATTGTTGCCGTGGATTTTGCAAAGGCATTTGACACCGTACCCTCGGGGAAAAACTATGGGCAAGATTATCGGCGGTTTGGGGTTCCCCAGAGATTTGCGAGAATCGCGATTAATGCAGGCTTTATGAAAGATGCTGCCGTCGGGTTCGCGGCCGACAAGCCAACCATTTGATAGCGTGATCGGGGTTCGCCGGGGGATGCCCTCTCTCTCCAACATTGTTTGGGCTTTACATTGATCAATTGGAGAGGCGGCTTGGCGATAATGGGGCGGGGCTCACCTTCTCTACCGGATCATCAAGCGGTTAATATATCTTTGATGATGTGGACCTCCTAACTTACACACCAGCGGACATGCAACGACATCTCGATGCCACGGACACATTTTGTCAAGCGGCCGATATGCGGCGTCAACTTGGCCAAGACTAAGGTGGTTTTCATATCATCTTCCACGACGGCCGGGATCCCCTCCTTCCGATTACAGGGGCGGAATGTGGAAGTAGCATCCGCATACAAATATTTGGGAGTGGAGTTTCCGTCTACTATGCAGCGGGACACATCCATACGGCTACGAAGTTCTGACGGGCTGGAAAGCACTATATGCAATGCAAAACAATAGTCATAGAGCGGAGTTGTATGATTGGACCCATCGGTCACACTGTTCAAAGTCTTAGTGGAGCCTGTCCTTTTTACTGGGGGTTGAAGTATGGGGCCCAATGGTATCCCTCGCTACTTGGAATGACTTGGGCAAAGCGAGAAAGCCTTCTTGGTACGAGCACTAGGGGTGAAGTCCACAGTCCCATATCAAATTCTCTTTCGCGGAAAACAGGATTCTTGCCTCTTGAGGGCGGCCCCTTGATCGCCACATTGTCTATTTTCGTAGGTGGTCAACATGGGCGATGCTCGCCTCCCAAAACTAGCTTATATCATGGCAATGGGGCCCACGGCCTCAAGGCACTGGAGGAGGAAAAGAGAGCTCAATGGATGGCTAGATGGAATGTGCGAGAACACAGTGCATACATGTGCAAGCAGAGGCGAGTCGCCATAGCTTGAGGCAATATCTTGGACGCTTGCTTCATCGGCAAGCTTTGGGATGCCGCCCTTGAACAGTCAAGACAACACACTACCATTGCCACATAAATCCCACATTAGAACGAGGTCCACAATGCTACCTGCGCATCCACTTGCCCATGAAAAGACAATGACTCATTGCCTCCATTCGCATTGGGGGCACATCATCTTGAATTGAGACAGGCGGATGGATTGGTGAGCCCGCGTCGGGGCGTGGCTCACAATGTTTGCCAAATGGGAGTCATTGAGGATGAATCTCATACCCTTCAAAGTTGCCCAAAGATATGATCAAATCCGACGACGCTATCTTTGAGTTGGTCGGGCCCGGTCACCGCTACATGTGACATTGAGCACGCATCCGTGACGGGTGCTAGGATCATACCTTCAGGAGGTCATGGACATGCGAGATCAGCTATGTCCTCGGGCACGCACTTGACATGTACATACACATTTATTTCATGATGATGTATACTTGTACAGTTTGACAGCATTCTTATTACTGCCACGGTTTTTCCCTCGAAAACCCTTCGGGGCGGGGGTTTTTTAACCCGGACAGTAATAAGTTTGTTGCGCTCCTTCTGGGTCCCATAGGCCGATTGGTCTCAGTGGACGATAAAAAACTATTCTTATTCTTATTCTTATGATGTACAAACAATGTGTCAAAACCTAGACAAAGCTGAAATGGACGCTTCCACGGCCTCTCTAGGCTCTTTTGTAAATGCCAGAGAAGCATTTAGATAAGGTTTAGGCAATTATGTTGTTGGCCGTGATACTTCAATTATGCATTACATTGCTTGGATCCACTCACTGAACACTTGAGGAAGCTTTTTAAAGACCGGGGTGAGAATGTAGGCACATGGCACCAGGCCTCCATCGATGACGCATTTTTTTGGGGTTTGATATGCAGATAATATGTGAGTCAGCCAGGGCATCATATCACAACTTTTTCCAATACTAGCAGATAAAAAAGAATGGTAAGGATTTCTTTTTGAACTCATCTCCAGACTTCTCTTTCTTTTGCATCATTCAAGCTGTGAGCACCAGACTGCGGCATGGTTTTAAGACTAGAGCTTTGGATTTCGAAATAGTAAGAATATATGTTGATAGATCTTTCGTCTGCCAGCTTAAATCCAATGTTGATGACCAAAGATGGCATTTTCATAAATGGTTATGATATGACAGTTGAATTTCTCTCTAGAGAAGCCCATGTTACCTGCTTCTTCCTTTCCTAAGCGTTGGATCTTCGATATAAGCCTTATATGATAAGGTGAAAGGGTATTAACAGTATGTCCCAGCAGCAAGCCCATCTTACTTACTACATTTCTTCTTTGACATCGTGCAAGTCGTTAACAATATATCCCAACAAGTCCATTAGTTTTGCAGCATTGAAGTTTGACCAAGGCTACAATTTTGTTTTTGTAGGCGGATTCACTAATCATGGTTACAATTTTGCAAGCTATCCTACAAAAAGTGTAAGTGAGATTTTGTCTTAGATCTGCTGGTATCTATTCTAAGGCAGCCATTTAAAAGCAATGGTGGTAACCGGTTGCAATTTTCTGGTTCCTTTTATTGTCATGTCGATGTACAAAAAGACAGTGATAGATGCATGTGCTATACACATAGAGGTCAAACAGGTGTGGTACTTTGAATTGAGCATAATGTGTGGACAACCACATTGCATAAATGACAGGTGTTGCATTTGTGATCCTGCTTTATGATCCTGCTCTCACTTTTTGCTGTAACTTCATTTGTAATAAGTGGCATGCAAATCAAGAACCTGTTAAGATGTTTGTATGTTAAGGAAGCAACATTGCCATCAAATCACACGAGGTTGAAGAAATTGCATCATCTGACATGAAACATTCCACATTGCATGGATGTACTGCAAATTATCAGATGTGGATTGCATTTGCCAAGTTGCTATAATTACATGGTGATATATGTTTTGTAGTATATCTTCTAAGAGCTGCAATCTGAAACATGATTATTACACTGATGATTTTTTCTGATAAATTACATGAGACCATCCAATAGGTGCACAACTTTTTCATAAAACCCAAGACTATGGACACATATGCATCTACATAATGCCCATAAGACGTGTTGCGGCACTTGGAAACACATTGTACAACATTTTTTTTTTGAAGAACTGTGTCATCAATATACTAAAAGAAGGGTAATGTTACAAATCAAGTGAGGAGGAAGGAGAACTGCCCTAAAGAGACAGCGATACCTCGACACTCCACAACAAACTCACAGAAAAACTACAACTCTACTGCTTTACAAACCGACCATCACCATCTACAACACCCAAGAAGTCCCGCCAAATGGCGAACTTCCGCTCTACTAATCCCGGGAACACCAGAAAGCTTTGAAATAGCTTGTACCTGAGTCGAGGAATCAGAGAGACTGCAGGCTGCTGAATCCCCTGAAAGATCCACAACCGCCGCCGCTTCCAAATCAGCCACACCAACCAAGCCACGCACAGATGCAAGGCTTGCTGCCGCAAGAGCGGCCAAGCACCAGGATACACATGAAGCAGCAACTGCTGGCTAGTCAATCTCACCTGAAACAAAGCCCTGACCCAATCCCAGGCAGCCTGCAAGTGAGGGCATAAAACCAGACAACATTGTACAACATTGAATGCCAAATGAATAGGACAACTTAACACAACTAAATAATAAATGCAACAATTCATTATATCTAACTGCACATGTCATATTTCAGATACGATAAACAAGTGTTAGATAATCACCTTAGTAGGCACAACGAAAACTATTTTTATTGAAGGCAATCAAATTTCAATGACTACAATGTTTTCATATTATTTCTTATAACAATGCAGAACATCACATATGATAAACAAGTGTTAGATAATCACCTTAATAGGCACAATGAGAACTATTTTTATTGAAGGCAATCAAATTTCAATAACTACAATGTTCTCATAGTATTTCTTATAACAATGCAGAACATCATATGATGAGCATAACAAATACAAAATTATTGCCATGGAACCATATGGATTGCCCACCGAAGGTGGGAAATTTACTAGTTGAAGATATAAGACTAAGCCACCACGATGTGGTTGAAGCTGGTTAATAACAAATAGAGAATAAAATGAAATCCATTGGCAAATAACTCATAACTCTCAAACGCAAGATATTCTACTGAAAGATATTCTTTAAAGTATGCGAAACGTGGCAGTGTTATAGAACTCAGCCTTGCCCTAGTTCGAGATTGCTCTTTGTTTAAGCATATTTCCTCATTCCTGAATCGAGTATGTTCAAGTTTCTTCAAACCATAATCTTTAGCAAATGGCAACGTTCCTTCTACAATAAAGGTTATCAAGAAGATTTAGTCTAGAAACTCTCCCTAGAATGTATCTTAGAATGAAATGTTAAAATTTCTTTGCTGCTTAAAGAGATTCATAGTCATAGCACTTGAAGAGCACTCTCGATTATGCCATATAGCATATACAAGAGCATCACCTTCTACAACTTCTACTTTTGCCATTTCAAGTTCTCAACGTCTTTAAAGCAGTTAATCGTAGTCTCAACGTCTACATCTACACATTCCACACGTTCACGACTGATGCCCCAACATCGCTAGACACATGTTTCTAGTTAAGCATATATATCAAATTGTGCCTTGGTCCTGTTCAAATTGTTGAAGATATATCAGGCTGACATTATATAGAATCGGCTTTTGGCAAACTCCTTTCTGTTGTTTAGAGCATAACACCGTTTGTCATGATATTTAAACAAAAGTATTCTGGTCTTTGTCTGCATGCAACTCACTTCATTTTCTTTCTCATTCTGTTCTTTATAAATTCAACGATTCTACACATTCTAGAAGAAGCTGTGCTTATGGTTTTTGCAGCTCCTTAATAGCTGAATGAAAGTTGAAACATGCAGCAACTTGAGCTGCCTCAAGTATGGTCTCCAGAAAGTATTTTTGGCTCTTCTTACTTTCATGGAATGTAACTTTAAATTTCATGCTTCCAAATTCTTTTATGGCTCGGTACTTTAATTCTTATAGATTATGCAACCAACTATATGAAACCCTTTTGCTTCATTGGATTTTTTTGAAACCTTTTATGCCCTTTTTTTTTTTTTTTTTTTTTTTTTTTTTTTTTTTGAAGGTACGAGATGATTTTTTCATTAATTAAGGAAAAACATACAAAATATAGTTAAGTCCCATGAAGACTTAACCATAGAAAATGTGAACTGATGAATAGGAAATTATGTTAACAAGTTTCTGTAGCAGAAGTAGTCCCGAAAATCCTGTGGATATGATGTTAAGGGTAGGCAGCAACTTAACTCCATCAGAATGTGACATCTGATGTAGAAGATCTTCAATAGTTTCCAGATATGTGATAGTTGAAGACAAATGTCGAAGTTTTCCGGTGTAAGAATCCCAAAAAGAGTCTTGAAAAAAGTTCTCCACAAATTCTTCATGCCAATCCTTTTGCTAAAAGTACTAATTGACCACATTCACAAAAGAAGTTATCGCATTCAAAAGGAGCCAATGTCATCAATTTACGATATGATAGTAGTGGAAGGGATAGTAGGAATTTTTGTGTCATGTGGATCATTGGAGAAGAAGAGCAGATTAAAACGGTTTGTGAAATTTGAGGTAGTGCCAAGAATATAGGAAGGTGCATGCCATAGCTCATCTCCGATCAATCAGAGTAACTCGGCGTACCATAAGCGATATAAGTGTACCATAACTATCGCCAAGCATTACGTGAGTGTAGTATAATTCTCTATATCTTAGAAACCGCCTTTCGAAGAAATTTTGATTGTACTTCTCAATGAACCTGAACATGAAGACCATTTGCATAATTTCCCTTGAAAATATTTCTGCCCAAACCCTTTCAAATTGTTTTCTTGACCTCTTCATCTTTTCTCCTTTGCCGATCACCGACCAATCGATTAGTAGGGGATAGCAGACCTGATGTTCATGCAATCTCTCCACCCCATATCTATCAACTTCATTTCTCGAGACTCTCCATCCTTGGAGACAAAGTATCTGCTCGTAAGGCCCTCTCAGCACAACTCCATGTATCCTATGAAAAGGAACTTAATTAGTATTTGTAAATGAAAGTGTTGAGATGAATAATTTATAATACCCCACAAATTCACCAATTTGATCCCGGACTGTCATAATTGTCGTCAAAAGTTCTCCTATGTGCAGTAGCACAGAGCTCAATGTCATATTTAATATGTAGCTTAATCCAAGTAATAGAAAACCTTTTCTTACCATATAGACACCTATTTCTCGATTTCCAAATATTCCACAGAGTTAAAAATGCAATGGTATTCTTGTAATTATCATTTCCTTGCATGCAATTAAGAATGGAAGAGGTATCATAATTGTCAAAGTATCTATTAAACCACAACCAAAGGGGATCTAATTTTGAGCAAAAGAAAATATGTTCCAAATTCTCAACATTATTGCAGTTAAGAGGACAGTTTGGTGAGGCATTAGGATTTCTACTGGCCACAACTTGAAGACAAGGAACACTTTTATTTGCAATCAACCAAGCAAAGAAGGAAACCTTTCTTGAAGCATAGGATCTCCATACATTTCTGATTAGAGATTTAGTAACAGCAGAGTTTATGTTCCAAGCAATGGATGACTTAGGAAGATCAGGCCTTTGATCTAAGAAATTGTAAATATCCTTGACCTTGTAATTTGATTTCTTATTAAGCATCCAGCTAAGGCCACTATTGGGCAACCGAGAAGGGACAGAATTTCCAACAATGTTCCTGATGTGCTTGTAAACCTTTTTGTCAGTATGTGTTCCCCTTATTTTGATCTTGAGATTTGACCAAGTAATCCATCTGCCATTATGCCACAGATCACCCAAATTATTAAAGCCCTTGAGGTACCATTTCTTGTAAATCTGAGGATGTTTCAAGGCCAGCACATGGTTCGGATGATCCTTGAAAGTAGGAGACCAGAAAATAGACATGTCCGAATGAAAATTTTGGCTCTGATCAAATTTGAAAGCTAAATAGATATTATTCCAGGCCTTAATAATGTTTCTCATAAGAGGGGACATATTGGCTGCTAAGGAGACTTCACAAAAAGCAGAATTTGGTAAGTCATGAGGAATTGAGGGATGACCAGAAGGAGAGCTTTTTGTGAGCCAGTATCTGATGAATTTAGATGCTACACTGTCTGAGCCATTTAAAGCTTTCCAAACAAATTTCCCTGCTAGGGCTTGGGCCTGTTTATGAATATTTTTACAAGCAAGACCACCCTCTTTTTTATGCCTGGTGATAGTATTCCAATTGACTAGATTATTACCATTCCAAATGAAGTTCCTAATAATTTTCTCAATCTGCTTGTAAACAGAGGCTGGAGCAACTAAAGCAGTAGAGAAATAGATATGAGAGCTGGTAAGAACTTGATTGGCAATTACAACTTCGGCCCAAAAAGATAAAGTATTTTTATAAATATGAAGCTTAGCTCTGATCGTTTCAATGATTGGGGACCATAGACCAGAGAGGTTTGGATTCAGAGACAAAGGCATGCCAAGAAGTTTGGTAACCTCTGAAGTTTTGATAATTTTAATTCCTGCCACATATGAATTGTCACTGTCACTTATCATAACACACTTAGATAGATTTAAATCCACTCCCTCGGTCGCATCAATTGACTTAAAAGATCCATGAAGAAAGCAATGTTTTTAGCATTATTTTCAAGGAAGGAGAAGGTGTCATCAGCATATTGTTGAATACAGAGAGTTTCAGGGGAGTTCGGGAGTTTAAGACCTGAAATATTGCCAATATTTTGATGGTACTTAATTGCTTTAGTGAGCAATTCAGCCACCACAATAAATAGATAAGGTGCCAGTGGACAACCTTGTCTAACCCCTCTCTCCAGAGGAAAGAAGGGACTAGGAGAGCCATTGATGAGAACAGCAGAGTTAGATCTGAGATTTAAACCCATAATTAGCTGAATCATTCTATCATGGAAGCCTAGCTTTTTCATAGCAAACTCAATAAAATCCCATCTGATATTGTCAAATGCCCTTTTGAAATCCAATTTAAGCAGAATACAGTTTTGGCTTGATATTTTATTCCAATGCAATCCTTCCATGGCAGCAATGTAATTTTCTAAAATGAATCTGTTTGGAAGAAAAGCACACTGATTTCCACTAATACATTTTTGCAGGTAATCCTTAATTCTTGAGGCAATGATTTTAGCACAAATCTTATATGTAGAATTTGTTAAGGAAATAGGCCTCCAATCAGAGAAATCAGAAGGTCTCTCAACTTTGGGAATCAGGGAAATAAAACCACTAGCAATCGAGGGATGAAGATGATTAGATTCCCAAAATCCCTTTATAAAATGCATAATGTCATTTTGCATTAAGTCCCAGAACATAAGAAAGAATTCAGGGGGAAAGCCATCTGGCCCTGGAGATTTTTCATGTTTGAAACTTTTTAAGACAGATAAGACTTCATCAGAGCTTGGAACATTAGATAGAGAAATATCCATTTGGCAGTGATCATTTGGGATAATGATATCAATCAAATCAGTGAAAGCCTTAGCATTGTTGACAGCAGTAGCATCCAAATTATTTTGCTTAGAGAACAGAGCAGAATATTTAGAGTAGAAGTAATTTGAGATATCTGAGGGGTTATTTAGAATATCCCCAGAGTCACTTTTGATTTCAGAGATAGAGTTTTTTATCTGTCTAGCTTTAGCAACTCTAAAAAAGAATTTGGTGCTACCAGAATCCATATCATTCGAGTATTTAACCTTGCACCTAATGGCAGCCCCTTTGGCTTCAATTACCTCAATTGTTCTTATTTTCCTCTCAAGGTTTTCTTCTTGAAGATGTAAATTAGGATTAAGGGGATCATCAAGCAAAGCCAATCTGATATCTCTCATATGTTGGAGAAGAATTTTTTTCTCCTTGATTCTTTCAGTATTAACCTTTTTAGTCCACTCCTTTATCCAAGATTTGGAAGCCTTAAGGTTGGAGTAAAAGCTCTTCATGGACATATGATCAGAAACTCTATTTAGCTTGGAATAAAATTCTCTGAATTCATTACAGAAAGAATTATTATGAAGCAAACTAGAGTTAAATTTGTAAGGGATATTTCCAGATCTAGGGACAGATATTTGATGCTGAGTGGACAGGAATTGAGGTTGATGATCTGAAATAACAAATGACTCATCCTTTGAAAAAAAACATAGGCATTATCCCAGAAATTTGAGCTAGAGATATTCGGATAAAATCTATCAAAACCTAAAACTCTTGCATCTCCTTTTCTTTTGTTTGACCAGGTAAATTTAGCAGAAGAGGAAGGAATTTGAAGCAAAGAGTTATCATCAATAAGGTTATTCCATCTAGTTTTTTCCAGTCTGGTCATGTTAATCTTGTTTCCCAATTTTTGATCCCAATTTGGAGTGTTATTAAAGTCCCCAGCAACAATCCAATCAATAATGTTTTGAGCTCTCATCCAATTATTGATTTCCAACCAAAGAACTTCTCTTTCTTTAGGATTAGTTGAAGCATAGACATTTATGAGACCAAAGGGTTTATCCTTGATCATAAAAGTAGTACATTGCCACATTCTGCTTGGACTGTTATAGAAGAAATCTGTGTTTAAATTACTCCAAATCATGCATAAACCCCAGAAGTACCCTCAGCCTCAATCCATATAGAAGAACTACCAGGCAATATCCATTCCCCTAAATTAGCACATTCAAATTTTTGAAGTTTTAATTCTTGGAGAAGAATTATGTCAGCTTTGTAGGATCTAATTTGGGAAATAGCTCTCCTTCTTTTTAGAGCTCCCTTAATACCCCTTAGATTCCAAGATAGGATCTTCATGGATTAAGGTAGGTAAAAAGTAAGTAAGAGGAATCTATCTGCACTTGCCCTTAGCTTTCCCTTTTTTTTCCTTTTTGTTTTTACTTCTGGTGTTATTGGCAGGGGTATTAGAAATGTTTGGGATAGTTTTTTTCCTATTAGCCCTAGACTTACTGATCTGTCTCTTATCAGAAGTAGCTATAGTGGAAGAGTTAAGGTAATATTCCAAATCCCAATTGTTATCTTTCTCCCTAGTGCCAGAATTTTCTTTATCACTGTCACACACTCATCGATGAAATCCTCCAGAATAAACTCAAATAGCTTATTAACGTACATGTCATTAATAGCCATTTTATTTAAATCAGAAATAGGAGAATTATTATTATTTAATGGTTCAAGAACTTGCCTTTGTGAAGCCTTTGCAGGTTCAAGGATCCGCAAATCAAAGACACTCGAGTCTCGGGACATAATCAATGCCACACTCTATATCTCAGATTTAAATCTTGACTTGAATCGAGCCTTGTGAACACATCTCATTTTCCAATTTATTTGTGTCTTGACTTGTCCGACTCGAGGATATCTCGAACCTTATTGAAGTCAATTGAAGCCACCGTTTTACAAATTTATCGTGAGATAATAGCATGATGGTCATGGCAGTTCAAGGAGTCATCAGGGAAGGATAGGTCTATGAGATCAAGGAAATCCTTTTGAGAGGGCTTAGAAATAGGCTGAGTTTTTGGTGAAGGTAAAATAGACCCAATGCAGAATTGGCTCCTCAACATCCGAATGCAAGAATCCATTTGTTCTCGCATGTGAATTAGTAAAGATAGCAAATTGATTAGAACAATGAATTACCTCATCATTTTCTTGCTTGCTTGAATCTTCACAGGATTTTCCATCATACTTTTTTCGTGTTCTTTATGATGATGATAAAAGGAAACCTTTTTAGAGGTTTCTGCAATATTTCTCTTGCTGTTGGTATGTTGAGATGTGCCACCAATATCCACAGTTTGCCCTTTTAAGTTATTCCCTGTCACCTTTTTCTGCAAAGAATATTTTGTTTGGATTTTCTTAGTTAATGAATCTCTCATTACCTTTGGAAGGAATCCGGTTGGATAGATTCCATTTTGCATTGGAGATATAACTTTGATTTCTAGCTAAAGCATTAGAATCTTTAGCAATTTGAGATAAAGTAGAGTGAAGATTCTTGGTGTTAGAATTTTCCATGCCAACTTTAGCTTTCCCTTTTTGCCATATACCTTTCTCGATGCAAATCATGATTGTGGAATTATTGGTATATGTAACCGAAGAATCCTTATGATTAGCAACAAATTGAGAATTTGTACCAATTTGGATTCCTTTCTCCAATCTTTTTTTTTTACAATTCTTCTCGAGCTACCATTTACCTTATTCCATAAGAAAGCCTTTTCTTCTTGGTGTTTTTCTCGAATAGTCATGCTTTGAGTAAGCAATTTAGGAATGTCGAATTATTCTCCTTGACATTTGAATCTGAATTTCTTTTCCTTATAGCTCTCCTTGCGCTTAGTGAACCGTAAATGCCTAAGATCACAAGCGAGCAAATTGGAGGTAATCCATTCCACCTAAGATCCAGTGAGGTTTTTGGCCAAAAAAGTCTAGTATAGGGAATGGAAATTGGGATGTCTTTAGAGAGGTCAATTTGGACATAAACAACAGGAGGTTTGTAGGGAGCATAAACAGTGGATACATAATTTCCAATGGAGTTGAAAAGACTTCTGATCGATTCCTCATTCCAGTAAATTGGATTTAAGCCAAATAAGGAAACTGAAGCTACATGGAAATTATTGAGATCAGCAATTGAAAGCCTGGGATTCCATTTTATAAATGAGCAGTGGAAATTTTCCAAAACAAGGACACCACTATGTAACAGGAAATTTGCAGATCTTTGACAGCCACACTCAACCATAATATATGGATAATTTAGCCAGTATACAGCTTTGATTGATAGACCTTTTTGAAGAGATAACAAGAAAGACCATAATTTTTCAATGCTCATGCCAACTTTATTGACTTTAACAATGACAGCAGTATTTGAGAGGCATTTTAGTTTTTCATGAACCATAGGGGATTTCAGATGAATACCATGGACAGTGGCGAGATTTGAAGCAATGTTTGGTCTCTCTTGTTGAAGAATATTATCCCAAGCTTCATCAGAGCGTACTTCATTTGCTGGCCTCGCGACCCCATAAGGAAAAGGAACACCTGTAGCAGGATTGATCTGAGGCCGGTTGCCAGTAGCACTCGGATCCTTGGAAAGGTTATCCCAAATTGGAGTCTTATCTGATAATGGAGTCATGTTGCTATTTTGGAGCAGAGAAAAGTCCTTAAAATTCCCAAACGGAATGAAATTTGACGGATCAGCTGCGATGTTATGAAGATGTGTGAGGAGAGCACCTTGATCCTCTTTCTTGATCACGGAAAAGCAGTGGAGGAAAGGCAGAGTAGAGGAATTTAGGTTTTGGAAAGTATTTAGAACCATGATAACTTCAGGCGAATTCAACAAAGGGGAAATTAAGCAAGGGAAAAACAGGGGGAGGCTAAATAGGAGAAAATAGGTGGTTAAATGGTAGTAAAGGATCGAATTGAACGAAAAGGGTGGAATAATTTACCTACAAAAGCTAAGCTATAGAGATTAGTCATGTCTGGAACACTAAAAACTCGAAAGCAAATTCAAAGAAGGAGAGTATAATTTGACAACAATTTTATCTTCCCACCAGTCCACAAGGCATTCTCGAAGATGGCGTGAGCTTGAATTCTTTTGCTTCCAACAAATTCTTCTAACCAGAGTCGATGATCTCAGTCTCAAATTCCACACGCCTTGGTACAAAAACTCAGTATTCTTGCAAGAAGAGATTATCCGGGAAGAAATTTTCAATTAGGAAAGAATTCCAAAGTTCTTCAGGAGAGCCACGAAGAAAACCACAAATTAACTTTTGTCCCTGCTTTATAATTGCAAAAATTTTGGTTTCCATGAAAGAGCAGAATGTCTACAGTTCTAAAATGCTATCCCTCTACAGGGATAGCCTCTTCAATTGCTTGAATTGCCTTCAGATCCAACACCAATTCTGTAGTTCAGGGGTGGCTTCTATCAAGAAACGAGTTTGAACAGAAAAGGGCGGAAAAAGACAAAAAGACCAAGAAAGATGGCGCTCCCATTTTTTTTCTGAATTTGCCCACAAGTATCGAAACAACATCTTTTATGCCTTTCAGGCTAATATTGATATGTAAAAAGCATTGTTTGTGAACAGGCAAACCAACGAGAGATAATAGGGTCGTCAGACTTCCATAGTCGAGGTATCTTAGTAAGTACTTTGTCGCCTTTTCGATGCTGCAAATTGCTCTTAACTAGAAATTGCTCTTAATTGTTGTCAGATACTACAGTAGACCACTTATAAGCCGTTGGGCATCGCTAATGCTGATAATGCAATTAAATTGTAGGTAAACAATTGCTTACCTCAAGTCAACTTCAATTTAATTGAAGCTTTAGTTGGTCCACTTTAGCAAACCAATTTTACGTTCAAAATTTTGTATCATAAAGGTACTTCCAGCTTTTATTTTGTACATAATGAAGTTCCATAATTTACAGTTTTACTTTTTTTTTGCATTTGCCAAGTCTCTTCCGCTCATGGCTAAGGATTCTCATTAGAATACGAGCTACAATGAACAAGTTAATATTCCTCTCAGGGAATATGTTTGTCTCTTTGAAAGATCAGAGCAAGGAGAAGCACAACACCAAAGAAAGCAATACAAAGATAATTCATACAATTTACTGCATTAGATGCAGTGCAAAATCAGAAATGGACGAAAAGGTATTCTCATTGATAAATAATAATAAAAACGTTGGTTGTGCTGAAAGGGAAGATGTCTAGCAAATTTTTGCAGTTCCTTCCACATTTCCTTCTAATATTATGGAATGTTTACCTCATTTCCAATCAATATTTTATGAGCATAATAAAGAGAAAGGTATTGCAAGAAATAATTACAAATTCCATCAAAGTGCTAGGATTTCTAGGGTTTTAACTCATCATTGCAACAGAATGGTGGGCCGCATTTCAACTACCTAAAATCGTATTACCATGTTTGAAATCTAAGTCTATCTCGAAGGTAGCCCTACAAGCAAAACCTCAATCTAAATTGCATAGATCAAGGTCATATTAACATGACAAGTTCCCTTATAATATTCTTAAGTTAATGGAATCAAGCCATTAAGAAAAACAAAGGGCAAGACACATAGCATAGACTTACACAGAACCATTGTTTAGAACTTTTTAAACAACAAATACTATCCCACATATTGTTTACAACTTTGGTTTATATCATCTACTACTCTGATTAATGATAAAATTTATGATTGTTGACACCCCGATCTAATCACTACGTTTGAAACCCAATTGGTTTATATCATATACAATTGGTTTAATCATATACAACTCTGATTGATGATATAAACTTTGATTGTTGAGGGCTCAATCCAATCACCATGTATTACAATTAATTCAAATTGCTGCATATGTGAATTTATGGTTACAGATTCAGACAGGTGTCAAGGCTATGACAGCCAAAAGAGGACCTGCTATATGCTGCATAAGGGACCGATCTACCAGGCATTTCCCCCCTGGTCAGATGCTCACGTCTTGGAAACCTAGCAAGTGGGAAGTTTCATGGCGACCTTGATCTTCCCAAACAGGTGGCCAAACATATTTGTTTCTGTAAGTTGCTACCTTTCCACATTAGACAGCAGATCCAATCTTAGCAGCATCCTTTTAGCAAGCTTGCAATATGTGGTGTCCCGTGAAACTGATCCTCTTGAAAGCCAGATATTAATCGTATCATCTTCATTCTATTTTAACTAGCTGTTTCCCTGTATGAGCATAAATTCCCAATATTCTAACTTACAACTTTTTTTTATTCCCAGTATGATACCTATCATGTAATTCAAATACATGATATTGTCAAAGTGTGAACCTTCGAGCACTAGATATATGCTATTACAAACTATGGGTTCACAAGTGCATGGAATGGTCACCTGGTTCGATTATTAATAGGCTTTTCTCATTGCGGGTAAAACATTTACAGGCTTCGAACTTATGCCCAGCAGCGTTGGGCACTGTTACTACTCATGAGGTTATGGATGCACGAACTCAGCTCTGTCCTCCAGGGCAATATTGATTTGTCCTATACGATTGTACAGTCTACCAGCATACTTATTACTATTAGAGTTTTTCCCTCGAAAAATCTTCGGGGTGGGGGGTTTCTTAATCCTGGCAGTAATATAATATGCTTGTTGCTCTCTCTGTTTGGGTCCCATAGGCTAATTGGACTCCATGGACGATAAGAATACATTCTATTCTAATATTTAGGATGATGTTACCATCTAGTTTGAAGACAACAATAATTGCACTTGCAAATGCATAATTAATAGATAGATAGATATATAGTATTATGTCATACCACATGGCAGCATCCCATAGGGGTATATGATCGTCCCATAAATTTCTCAAGAGAGACTTGAACACAAGAGCTCCTAATTGCTAACCCAAAGGACTAGCAAACCACTGATGACTTTACAACAGTGATGATTTTGGGGGCGAAATTTTACAAATGAGCGAAAATTTTGGATTTTAAGAAAAAATTCTACGATGGCCTAGTAGGTCCTGTTCATTTATTTTTTCTTTTTTTTAGCCCAACGCTCGTGCAAGCTTCGCCGACATTCTTTAGCCCATGGGGGAATATTTTCGCCCTCCCTTTTCTGCAATTCCTTTTTGATTTCCTTTCTTTTGCCATATGGTACAAATGTAAGTGGTAATTTCATGGCCTTCACGTTAACATTTTTTATTTCTACATCATCTCTTTGTAATTTTGGACTCAAGACTTTTCTGATACATCTATTCTTCAGTTTTTGGGAATGCACTCGCCGAGGATGATCTGAGGCCTATTTTGATCATTGGAGGGAAGAATTGACTTAACTTACTTTAAGGTTCAAGTTTTTTGCAGGCAAAAATTGTTATTCTGGTTTTAATAAAAATTGTTATTTTGGTTCACAAAGATTTCATTTACAGATTTTTTAATGAAGAGCATTCATGCCTACTTTTCTTCTCAACGAAAGGACATACCAAGTACAAGTGCATGGAATGCCTCATTGGATGATGTTAGTGGTTCTCAAGAGACAATTGTCTCCCTATCAAATTCTGGTATGCATATGTCTGATAGTATCCTACTAAATAATGTTGGAGGTGGAGAAAATACTGTAGGAGTAGACAATGTTTTGGATAATAGTACAGACTCTAGACGGGATGACACATCTAATGATAAGGAAGAGAAAAAGGGAAAAAAGAGGAAGAGTGGAGATTGAGATGCAGGCGGAAGGTTTAAAATTAATTGGGCTGAGAACCTGTACATTGAGGAGGAACTTGACCCTAAAGTGGATCAGCCAAAAGGGCTTCTTACGTGCTTTGTTCTTGGAAAGATAGAAAACCTTGTTTGTTGCAATTAAAAGTGGACATGATCGAGAAACACATATGTGAAGAAGACCATAGACGGGAAGGAAGTTAGTGTGTTCGAGTGGAACGAGAATTGCAAACATAAGAGGTATGTTAAGGAATATTAAGAGCATTTGAGGGATGAAGAGATGAGGAGCAGAGCACCTTCAATCCCAAACATGTGGCAGAAAATGCTGGATAGAAATCTTAAAGAGAAGCTTGTACAATTCCAACAGTTTATCATATCTTGCAACCAGGTCGTCCTATGACAGATTATGAAAAAACATAAACAGTTTGTGAAACTCCAAGGCAATCCCAACTATCCACATTCCCACTGGTCAAGAATAAGTGCTTGGGAATTTGCAAAGGCAATGAATGAAGTGATGAAACAAGATCTGAATGAGATTGTTAAGAATTGTGACTATTTTGCAATTTCATTAGATGAAGGCAGTTCAAAGGATAATATTACATGGATTTGCATGACAATTTACCATGTGAAAGGCCATACCCGATAAGCAGAGTTTGTAGGAATTATAGAACTAAAAACTGATGCAACAGCAGAAAATGTGTTCGAATTTGTAAAGGAAACTTTACTTATAACATTTCAATTAACTCCAAGTGAGATTGCAGCAAAACTCGTGTGCATTGAAGTAGATGGGGCCTCAGTTATGCAAGGCAGTAGAACTGGATTGTATGTACGGATCCAAACAACTTTGGCACCATATATGATTGGTATTCATTGCATGGCACACAGTGTTAATTTGGCATTTCAAATTGTTGATGACTTTCCATGCATTTAGAAGGTGGAAACTTTGGTGTCAGACGCATATGCATTCTTTAGTCGCAGCTCAAAGCTCGTACGTATTACAATGCTTGGTTTGATTTATACATGTCTTATTCATATAATTCTGATATTGTGAGAAAGGATATTTAACTTTGAAAGCTACCCCTCATGATAAGTAATCAGGAAAGAATCAGAACGTCATTATATGTATTAATTGAGCCCAAGTCTTACTATCTATCAGGCAGCCTGTATTAGCTGGAGCTAAGCTTTACCGCCCTATTATATTATATTATATCTCCTACTTGAAAGCTTAAAATCCCAAGTGTTCAAAACTTGGTCTAGGATATTGTAACTCTTCATGATTATATTGTAAGTATTCTTAATCTATTGAATATTTTCCAGCATCTAGTGTAGTGAAAAAAGGAAGAAGATAATGCTAAATATATCAGTATATGTCATTTGGCAAATATGGCAGTATATATATTGTGCATGCAATGTAACTGGAGCTCTAAATAGAGTTTCCTATGATGAAGCTTGGTGCTTTGTCAGTAATAAGAAAGGAAGCCTTTATGACTAAGAGATCATTTGTCCAAATATTTTAAAACTTAGGGAGAATTATTACGTAGACGTGCACTGTGACATGGTCTGTGTAAAGCTGCTTCATCCGACATTAGCTTGCATAAGAATTTGTTGTTTGTTAGCTGAAAGTGTTATTTACGGCTTGAGGATTAGCATGGTAAAATATCAAGTGTTCACCTGTGTTCAAATGTTTAAGCTTCCCAACCTTGTTATTAACAACTGCACTTTTATTTCACCCTGTAACCTGTTATTGATGACTGTTATTCGAGACGAGATTATAAGCTATTTTTGAAACTATATAGGTGTTTGAAGTAGGGGCAATGGCTGTGGTTTCTACTAAAGCTTGTTTTGCTATCTGTTTACATGTGCTTTAATGTCTCTGGGGATTTATTTAGCATTATCAAGATTTGTTTATATAACATACTCGAATGCACAATGTATAAATGTTGTTTCAAGTTGTTAACATCCTATATTTTGCTTGTAGATTTAAGAAATTTAAGGAGGTAGCCATGGAGCTGATGTGGCAACAAGGTGAATTTCATTAAGTTTTCCAGAAAAGCGGCTTTTCAACGACTATGAAGCTCTTATTGCTTTGGTAGACAAGTTAGCATCTACAAATAAAGAGTGAGAGAAGGCCTTACAATTGCTCGAGGAACTGACTGACGTCGAGACTTTATTGACATTAGCAGGTTAGTGAATTGCCCTTCCATTGCTTTATATTTCATGGTGCTATTGTGGTACTAATTGCCACATCTTCCAGGGTTGTTACCAATGTTGAGAGAAATGAGCATATTATCAAAGTTGGCACAATCTAGAACTTTATACATTTCTGAATATTCTACAGTTCGAAAGTTGGTTTGCGCAGCTTTGGATTGTTTATACATATGTACTTCGAGTGTAACGTATAGCAAGAATAAGATTTTCGCTTGGCACAAGTTGCCTCAAATAGAAGGGGAAAAGAGTACCAATTTTCTGACATACAATTCTCAGTGATATGCTTTGTATTAAGGCAAGGTAAGAATTGCTATTCTGATTTTGAATTATTACCATGCTTTAATGTTGCTATTATCCAACAGATGTATATGACTAAACCTAGGAGAAGAGAGCGTCTTCCATGTAGAATGGGCGTCAAGAGATCTAATTTTGAAGCTATCATACCAGAGATACGAAAGAACAGATTCGTGAGCGTTTTCCAAATGATGAGCTACTAGAAGCAATGTCAATTGTGTATCCATAATTCTGGATGAATTCGCAACGAATTGAGAAGGTTCAATCTGAGTTCAAACGAAGGTTGCATATATTGCTAGCCCATTTTGCACATCCCAGACCATTGAATGGTATCGAAGTACATGGCATATTGGATGAAGATAAATTATTAGCGCCATCACAAACCTTTGGCACAACTATGTGGTCACATGCTGACTGATAAGGAGATTACTAAATTTGGTTGCATCACAAAGCTCTGGAACTTGCTTGGTTACAATGAAGTG
This sequence comes from Isoetes taiwanensis, assembly GCA_021234155.1. Classification (NCBI taxonomy): domain Eukaryota; kingdom Viridiplantae; phylum Streptophyta; class Lycopodiopsida; order Isoetales; family Isoetaceae; genus Isoetes; species Isoetes taiwanensis. The sequence goes on along the minus strand of JAJEKV010000038.1, from coordinate 8,149,948 downwards.
CTTCGCAAACACATGCCTGAATATTATAAGCTCGTAGATTTATGCCAAACAATGATTCTAGGGTCCGTGGAAGATGAGAGGACGTTCAGCATTATGGGAGTTTTGAAGAATAAGATGCGCAACAAATTAACAAAAAATCTAGATCTTTGCCTTCGTGCATATGGGTGCAAGTACAATGTTGAAGAATTCCATATGAACGTGCATTGGCAATATGGAGTTCTCAAAAAGAACGAAGAGGCTGTGAGGAGGAAGTTACAAGGCCAGAACCTATAAAATCGATATGTTGGAAAGCATGAAGGTGAGTTTCCATCTTCATAGTCTTTTAGCTGTAAAATTTATGCTAAGGTTTGTTCCTAACTTGCTGGAAAATTAGTGCTAAGTGTAACAGGAATGCCATCTGTTCTTAACTTGCTGGATGTTTCCTTACATACTGGATAAATACTGTAAATGCTTCACTCTTGGGCTTTTTTTTTATTGCAGTTCAAGCATAACCTATCTTTGGAGCAGCGCAAAGTACGTCAAGCAAGCAAACAGTCTTTTATATGCATAAAAATACAGTTTATTAGGAATGTGGGATATTGAATTTTAGGTCATATTAGAATTTACATTGCCGTGGACATGGTGGATTTTTAGCACTTTTGCACAAACGCCCATTCAGAGCTTCCTGCATGTTCGATTTGCATTACAGAGGTAGTGCTGCAAATAGTGCATGCGTTGCCTACATTTTACAAGAGCTAATGGTTTGTTCTTCTCTGCCTTTGCAAACCAGAACATAAAGGATGGCCTTAAAGTGACATTGTTCCAATGGGTTTTTGCAGATGATCTAGGGTCCTCTCTATGTTTATGTACAAATTTAAGACAAATGCTTCTTTGAGAAGGGATCAGACATTTTGTTTCACTTTAGAGGTTGGAAGAGTTTGAATGGCTGCAGAAGTTGAAGTTCTTGCAGACACTATGCTTAAATGTCTAGCTTGGTTCAGTAGGGCATCACATTTACATGATGGTTGTGAATAATATAATCTGCAAGATAGTTCAGTTATGATGGCAGCAAAGAAAGGAAAGTGTACCCTTGCATTTCTTATAAACAGCTTTGACAATTGTTTTTCACACAGGTGAACATGCTACCTTCGAAGTTTCTTATGCCATTCTGAGAATGCAGGCGTACAATGGTCTGATAGAGCTCTGTATAGCTGGATGCCCTCACAGTAATCACAACCAATGCATAGTCTTACAGAACTTCCAAAAATCTCTACCCTTTAGATAGTCAATCATTCAGCATAATTCTGATCCACGCAGTAAATAGGTGAACAATCTGTGAATGTAAATGTTGCTTATTCCATTTACTTTTAAGTTAAAAGTAGCTTAGCATTGTCATGTATCCATTTTTCTATTGTCGTCATATTGCATGCTTGATTATGTCACAGCTCTTGCCTTAATTCAGAACATCTATATTGGTAGGAGGATTCAGGTCTACCATGCTCTCAAATTTCGCTTTCTCTTTCTGCAGATCACTCAGGAGGTAAATTTGCTTTTTCATTCATACGCTTCTGTTTTGAGCATGTGCATGAGGCCTCCATGATTTGCATTAGGATGCTAAGCTAGATGTCCAAGAAAATTGCAGTCGGAGATTTGTATAGACGTCCAAGAAGCCCAGCACATGTCTATACAAATTGATGTATCAATTCCATTGGACTTGCATTGTTGGTTGAATAAGCCATTAGACATTCCTGAATAGTAATAAGCTAGTTCAAGCAAGCTTTGCAATTCTCTATGTAACTATGGATATCATGCTATACAAGCTGTTCCTTTCCATATACTCTAAAACAAGGATCCTATTGTCTCATTCAAAACAACATCCAATCAACTTCAAGAGATTATGGGTTGAACATATGATATTAGTGTGCATCTCAATTATGGAATGGAACAAGGGCACTTTGCGCAACCATGCCTTTCGAGAAGTAGCCCAGATGCCCTAACAGCTCTCATCGGGTCCATAACACAAAAGTCGATGAGGGTAACTAGTAGATTTTGATTTTGTTGTGGAATACTCTTTGCTCTAATATTCAAGTTTAATCATAGGAATTTTTATGAATTAAGACGGAGCATACAGATACCATGGATCCATCTGTCAAGGGCAGATTGAGAGTCAGTCACCCGTTCATTCGTAGTGGGCTTTCCCAAATAGGTTTGTCTTTGAACAGCACTAGATACTCAATTTATTGGCAAGTAATTGGCTTTCTTGGTTATCTTGATGCGGCCCAAATGGAATGATGATCTTCTCTTCTGATTGATTTTGTTGGCAATGAACCATACATTACCTGTTCACCTTTTCTAAATCATAGGGTTAGCCCCCGCATGATCATTTGGTCTTGTCATCTGATGGGCGATATCAATATCTGAGCAACAAGGAAGTTGTATTCAGGGAGAAGTCTTCAGATGGTGTCTTATTGAAGAGTTACTGTTTAAAGATGGGAAGAAAGCTGGTGGTCAGCTTTGCGTATTCCTGCCCTTTCCAAATGGGTTGGACTATAGAGTAGTTGACATAGTATTAGTGCATCAAGTGCTGTAGTGCTTTAGATATGCTGGCCTTAGATCCTAATGGAAGAGTATCTTCATCTCGTAATGCAGCAGTCCAGGCTTTTCTGTCCAGCCTTGAAAATGTTGGGTAAATTATTAGCACGTTAGAGTTGGTTCACATTCACACTCTGCAGAAAATATCCATTTCAAAATTATGCAAGATAAACCACAAGAAGGTTCTGTTTGTGATATTGCTTGCATCTAAGATTATTCCACTTATTAGAATAATATCTACCTGTAATGAATATGATTAATTACATGCGGGGTATTGGTTTTGAACGAGCTTGCAAATGTGGTGTGTTCTACAATGGTACAAATTTGCTATCTTTTGACTGAGGAGGCACATTCCCTTTCTCATTTTCACGCCATCAATGAGATCCCATGATTTGCATTAGGATGCTCTTCTAGCTGTCTAGAAATTGCAGACTGAGAATTTTATATAAGTCTCCAAGCAAATAGATTATAGAGAATTATCTGTCTTCTTAATTGCTCTTACAGCAATGTAATTAGACTTGTTGAGATCATCCAGTAGTATTATTTGCTGTCTCCGGCTTTGCTACAGTTCCATTCTCAGTATTCACATGTATGCTCATGGGGCCAGTTCGAATCTATGTGATGTATCATTACTAGGCAGTAGCTCATAGAGGAGCACGCTAAATGTATAGCAGACTGTGTCTTTATATTTGTAGGCTTTAGTAATACATGTTCTCCCTTACTCCTTCTGTTAGCTATTGTATCAATACTTAAATTGATAGAGGTCTAACAATTGCCTCTTGCTTGCCTAAATAAGCGAGTTGGAAAACTTAAAAAAGTTAATTATCTACATGTTTTTGCCTTTATGGTTGCCATCGCACTTTTGTACATTGAATATCCACTTTCTTTTGCAGATTTCTAAGCTTTAGCTGAATCATGCCAATATATATAAATATAAATATTGATACGTTCTGTTATTAAGATAAATGGAATATATGCTCCCTATAGAGGGTATGTATATAACATCTATTTACAATGATAGTTACAATAATGTATACAACAAGATTTATTCATTTAAGGATTCTAAAGTGATGCTCATGTTATTAATGATGATCGGAGAATCCGTATAACCAGGCCTGACCATGGAGACTAGGATGGAGGATTTCTTGGACAAATCCAACTCATTGATTTTGTCTCCAATGCCAAAGCGAACAGCACGAGATACCATTTCAGACTGTGAACCAACCATTTGTATGAAAGAGCCTACAAATTCTACTGTATTTATGGAGGTATGTTCATCAGCATTTGGCAGATTGACAAAGGCCTGGAAACTACTGACCTTATTGGCTGGAACTTGGATATCTATGGCCAGGACAATTTCATGTGTCTGTTCCCATGCTTTGGGCAGATCTGGCATCGCCACTTTAGCAACAAAAACAGAGCTGTCTTGGAAGGTATATGGCTTATTTTTCTCATTGGGCCCATACTCTGGGATTGCACATCCATTCTTTTTGCCAAATAAAGCTGAAATAACTAAACCCATTTCTTCAAACCGTTGTCAGATGCTTGAATGTATCAAGTTCTCATCCCCTATTTATACATGTTTTGGTTTGGCCCTTGTCTTGATCAATGTACGATAGAATTCACACGAAATATGTAAGCGTAAAATCTCGGCACAAGGAACGTAAACTTAAAGTTCCTTCAACGTCTGCTTTTGGATGACGTGGCCATATCCGAATCCAGGTTTTCCATGTGAAGAGAAATTGAGTCTGGCAAGTCATCCAGAATTCTGAAGCAAGTCACCAAATGTTCTACTTTCGGGCCCCAGCAATGGACCAACCATGCTCTTGAAACATGTAATTTGCCCATTCTTGATCCTCTTCGAGTTTCTTGAAATGTTCAAGACATTGTGGAGAGGCTTTTTGACATACTAACAGTTACAAGCAAACCCCGCTTTACCTATCATTACACCCTTTATTACGTGGAAGCAAATAAACCAATCACAAGTTAAAGACAAATAGGCAGGATATAATGAAAGTGATGCAGAAATTTTGAGACCACGGGAGCGTTAATTTGACTTAAAACATGTGGGTAACTTTTCCTACCTAGGCACCTCAAACAAGAAGAAATGAAGTATTATTTAACGTTAATAGTAACCTTACATTATGTGGCAAGGATAGCATTGGATACATTTGTAGTCTGCAAATTATACTTTTAGATCCTCTTGGTGGCTAAATCATTGTACGACTAATCTCCGCCATTAGTGCCCAAGATATCCAGGGCCATTGAATACAGAAGTCTAAATCAAAATAGCACACATATAATAAACCTAAGCCCAAACAACATGCAATAGTTGCATCCTTGGAGTCGACTAAATGCAAAAGAACAAATAAACATATCGAGCAAGCTTAGTCTCCTCAAGGCCATGCACCAATCACCACGAATATACCTAACAACATGAGAGACAAACAAACTTACGAGATGCTGTTACACAAATTGTCTGCATTGCAAATGATTCAATGTCGTCCTATGACCTATCTGGATTTTCCAATGCTAATTGTGCAGGAGGTTTGTAAACAACAAGAACGGACACATGAATCTCATTGTCTCTCAATGGCTCAGGAGAGGAAGAATGTTGAAGCAAAAGTGGTACGGTTGTAGCTGAAATGATATAAGAAGGCATTTTATATGAGGGAATTGCAATGACAATTGATAGATGATGTGTTGTATTTAAAAACTATGTTGAAAAAGGAAGTTAAAGATGACGAGATGAAAACATAGTGTCTTTTTTTGCAGGGTCGATTGATAAGTGTAGTTAGAGTGCATCCCAATATTGTTTAGGACTGAAGTCCACGTTAGGTGCATGTAAAAAAGTGTGATGTATATCACATCAAAGACACCACATCCTCCTTGAAATCCCCCATAAAAAACCCTCAAAATCCCCGTTTTGTGGAATGGACATGATTTTGAGAGACGGGGTATTTGGCCACAATCCACCCTTTATGATTTTATAGATTAATATCCCCCATATTTGATTTTTGTTTTTATATCCCCCATTGCATTTGCAATGTTCATATCCTTTTTCTCACAACTAATGTTCATGCCCCTTTTAGCAATAATCCTCCTTTGTGATTTTTGTAGCTTAATATCCCCCTACTTGAAAATTTCTTGATTTGTACCCCATTTTGACATTTGCAATTTTCATACCCTATTTCTTGCAACCAATATTCATACCCCTTTTCTCAATAATCCCCCCTCTGCGATTTTGAGGTTTAATATCCCCTTACTTCGTCATACTTCTCTTCTCAACCATCCCTCTTTTGTGATCTTGCAATTTAATATCCCCTTATTCAGTTAATACCCCTCTTCTCTCCTTTGTGATTTTCTAGTTTAATATTCCCTTACTCAAAATCTCTTCATTTGTACCCTTTTTCCATATGCAATGTTTATACTCCTTTCCTCACAACCAATGTTCATACTTCTTTACTAACATTTCCCCCTTTATATGATTTATAAATTAATATCCTCCTATTGAAAATTATTTCAGTCGTTTCCATATGCAATGTGTTCCTAGTTTCCATATGCAATGTGTTCCATATCCATTTATGGCGATAAGGCATACAAGCCAATTTGCGACGTACTATTTGGTGCAAATACACACTATATGCTCACATTTGGCTCACTATTATTCCACAAAAGTTTGTAAATACTAGGCAAAATGATCTATGTAACCTGCCAATTTTCTAGCACTTGATTTGTCGAAATTCTTAGGATACATCACTCCACCAGGGTTGACTATTTTATAGTCAAATATGGGATCTTAGATAGTAAGTACCCCACAGTCTACAGTTGGCATGGAATATGATGATGTGGCACTTCAAGTGGTGACATGCCATGCCAAGAGTAGGCAAGACCAACTTTGACTAGGCAAAAAATGAAGCGATGGGCGGGTGATGGGGCAATTTTTGGCGGACATGGCAAGATATGAGTGACATGGATTTGATGACTAGGCATTCTTGTAAGAAATATGATGACTTTTTAGGATGTTTGTATAGGAATTTGGCAAGGAATATGTTTCGAAAGAGTTAAAAATAACTAGTAAAATCTTATTTTCGAAGTTGCCATGTCATTGCCACATCATTCCAGGGCCAAACTTTCATTGCGCAATATAGCAGAACCAACTTTCATTTATTAACAATTATCATGGCTCAACCTACACTACCATGTTTGCCCTTTTGAGCAACAAAATCTCATGTTTGTTCAATCTCAGATGGCTTGAAGATATCGTTAAGGCACATTGATCAACAAGCCATAATTAAAAATTGGCGGTTTGAGCTAGAGAGTTGAATATATGAACAAAAGTTGGTTGAAAACCTAAGTACGTTTGAAAAAAGCTTGATTGAAGATTGAAAGACCATGCGCCCTTCTCCATGCAAAGTGATGTCAATTTATAAAAAGCCCCACATGTCAACCCCGGCCATGGTGGACATGGTCAGAACCTCCAATTTACTTAAGCTAATCACTCTTTTTTGAAAAACAAAAGCTGGAACCAAAAGGGTTTACTTTGTGATATTTACCATATGATTGGCATTACAGATTGTTAAACAATACATTTGTTTGGCGATGGATGCATATTGAAATGCCTTTGTGAAGTGTTGTTTATCAAATCTAGGTCTAGTGTGATCTCATATTGTGCTACTTATGTGATAACATTGGAAAGATAGATTTGGTGACTTCGATTGGTCACAAATGGCTAACCGTAAATCCGGGTACCAAAGATAATGCATGATAAGATTTTAATGTCACGTTGTGGGCTGTTGGAGCATAGTGTCATGCACATTAAGTTAATAAGTGATGTTACATTTTGTAAGCTAATAAAGATCAAGGGACATCTATGAATGAATGGTGAATCTATTTTAAATAATAATGTAGTGCTGGATCTAGGATGACTAAATGAATAAGCATATCTTTTCTCAAAAAATAAAAATGGGAGTAGGAGTATTGATGTGGCCCGGATTTAAAACCCGTGGTAGATATTTGGGGACATGTACTTACTAGTAAATCCAGGCGCTTTTAAAGTTGTGAACTTTATCCGACCGTGAGTCGTAGTAAGAATATAATCAAGAAGAAATGCAAACGCCCACAGGCGGTGATTCCCGCAGGACTTTTGGGGCGAGCTACTTTCGGGGGTTTAGCATCAACACTCTCCCTCTACGTGATCATATGGTGAAAGGGCCTAGTCGAATCTAACTAGGATATGACCTTCGAAACGTAAACCATGTGTGTTGTTAGGTTCTTGAACGGTTTACGTTATGGAGCTCATTTTCCCTATCCGACCATTTAATCTGCCGTTCAAGTAACCTCGCCGAAAGCAGGTTCAAAAATCCAAGATCCGTTGGGAGAACTTATCAAACCGTGAAGCGCCCCCGTGGTCGTCGATCGTAGAACCCCAAGTGTTTTGTCGGTCAGGCAATATAAAGTGCTCCTGAATGGAGATTCGACTTCGCCATATCATCCTGAATACCGAAATTACCCTAAGAACCAAGTTATACGGTCATTTTTTGCAACGAAAGAAACACGAACCCCTCTACGTGATAAAGATTCCGCAGCCCACCTCTTAGGCCAATTGACTACGAAACCCGCTGGACATGAGCCACTTTGCCACTTCTTAGAGAAGGGGTGGTCTTCCCTCGCTCATGAAACTTGGTCTCCGTGGTAATATCGATGTTTTGAGTCCGCTTTGCGTTAATGGGTTCACGTGTCCGGAGTGGGAGAGTTGCTCGTCCGTGGCCAGGGCCTTTGGGAGAGGACCTTGGGGCTTAACCGCTTTGGAAGGTTTTAAGGGTGCTTCTTCGGGTGTCAACACCCTTCCTCTACCCGATGACATTACGCAAGATCCCGGTCTAATCGACTAGGATATGGCCTTCAAACGTAAACCCCGTGGTGTTGCTAGGTTATTGAAGGGTTTACGTTATGGAGGTCGAAGTTTTAGTCGATTGCACTGCGACATGGTCGAGAAGCCGCGGTTGAAAAACTCGGGCAATAGGAACCGACGCGGAATGGGGTTTGGATTTATCCCGCTCCCAATGTGGCAATTAGAAATCAAGAGCCTTTTGCAAGTAGCAAAATTGTTTGGGATCATTCGGATGGCTAATAGATCCAAACTCAAGTTATTTCGTTGACATGGCTCCGTATGCATGTTTAGAAAAGGTACACCTAGTTATCTAAGAAAACGACCAAATGTTTTGGCCTCCAAACGTAAACCCCGTGGTGTTGCTAGGTTATTGTAGGGTTTATGTTTGGACGAACTTCTTCCGAAGGTTTTAGGGCTCCGATCTTCCGCATCAACGCCCTCCCACTACCTCATGACATTGTGCAAGATCCTGGTCCAATCCGACCGGGGTATGGCCTCCAAAACGTAAACCCCAATGCGTTGCTAGGTTATTGTAGGGTTTACGTTATGGAGGTCGAAGTTTTTTCGATTGCACTTGAGACATGGTCGAGAAGCCGCAGCTTGAAAACAAGAAGCAATAGAAACTGACGAAATGGGGTTTGGATTTACCGAGGCAGGCTTTCCTACCAGTGCTCCTCCGGGAGGGCAAATGCCAATGCCTCCCTTCCCGGAACCCGGTTTCCATATCCGACCGTTGAATTCTCCATTCAAGTAACTTGCTTCGAGCAGGCTCAAACAAATTCAAGATCTGTCCGGGAGAACATATCAAACCGCAAAGTGTCCTGCAGTCGACCGTGTAGAAAACCCAAGTGTTTTGTCGTTCGGGCAGTACAAAGGCCCCGGAATGGAGATTTGACTTCGCCATGTCATCCAAAACAGCAAAATTACCCTAGGGACCAAGTTACACGGTCTTTTTTTGCAGCAAAAGAAACACGAACCCTCTACATGGCAGTATTCTGCACCCTCCGCTAAGGCCAATACACTACGAACGTGTTGGACATGAGCTACTTTGGCGCTTCCGGGAGCAGGGGTGGTCTTCTGCCCACGAAACTTGGTCTCCAGGGTAATGTCGATGTTTCGAGTCCATTGGCAGAGTCAGATCACAGTTCCGGGGTGGGAGAGTTGCCCGTCCGTGGCCAAGGACCTTCCAGAGAGGACCTTTGGGACGAACTTCTTTTGGAAGGTTTTAGGGCTCCGTCTTCTGGCATCAACGCCCTCCCACTACCTCATGACATTGTGCAAGATCCAGGTCCAATCTGACCAGGGTATGGCCTCCAAAACGTAAACCCTGTGGGTTGCTAGGTTATTGTGGGGTTTACGTTATGGAGGTCGAGTTTTATTCAGTTGCACTTGAGACATGGTCGAGAAGCTGCAGTTGAAAACAAGAAGCAATAGAAACTGACGAAATGGGGTTTGGATTTACCGAGGCAGGCTTTCCTACCAGTGCTCCTCCGGGAGGGCAAATGCCAATGCCTCCCTTCCCGGAACCCGGTTTCCATATCCGACCGTTGAATTCTCCATTCAAATAACTTGCTTCGAGCAGGCTCAAACAAATTCAAGATCTGTCCGGGAGAACATATCAAACTGCAAAGTGTCCTGCAGTCGACCGTGTAGAAACCCAAGTGTTTTGTCGTTCGGACAGTACAAAGGCCCCGGAATGGAGATTTGACTTAAGCCACATGTCGTCCCGAACAAACAAAATTACCCTAGGGACCAAGTTACACGGTCATTTTTTGCCGCCAAAAGAAACACGAACCCTCTACATGGCGGTTTCCGCACCCTCCGGCTAAAGGCCAATACACTACTGAACGTGTTGGACATGAGCTACTTTGGCGCTTCGGGAGCGGGGTGGTCTTACGCCCACAAAACTTGGTCTCCGTGGGTAATGTCGATGTTTCGAGTCCATTGGCGGAAGTCGATCACAGCCGAGGTGGGAGAGTTGCCCGCCCGTACAAGGACCTTCCGAGAGGACCTTTGGGGCGAACTTCTTCCTCGAAGGTTTTAGGGCTCCGCCTTCTTACAAGGCGTCAACGCCCCCCACTACCTCATGACATTGTGCAAGATCCCGGTCCAATCCGACGGTATGGCCTCCAAAACGTAAACCCCGTGGGTTGCTAGGTTATTGTGGGGTTTACGTTATGGAGGTCGAGTTTTATTCCATTTGCACTTGAGACATGGTCGGAAGTGCAGATTGAAAACAAGAAGCAATAGAAACGGACGAAATGGGGTTTGGATTTACCGAGGCGTGCTTTCCTACCGCTAAGCTTCTGAGGGCAAATGCCAATGCCTCCCTTCCCGGAACCGGTTTCCATATCCGACCGTTGAATTTTCCATTCAAGTAACTTGCTTCGGCAGGCTCAAAAATTCAAGATCTGTCCGGAGAACATATCAAACCGCAAAGTGTCCCCAAATAATCGTGTAGAAACCCAAGTGTTTTGTCGTCGCGCGTACAAAGGCCGGAATGGAGATTTGACTTAGCCATGTCAGTCCGGAAACAAAGAAATTACCCTAGGGACCAAGTTACACGGTCATTTTTGCAGCAAAGAAACACGAACCCTCTACATGGCGGTATTCTCGCACCCTCCGCTAAGGCCAATTCACTACTGAACGTGTTGGACATGAGCTACTTTGGCGCCCGGGGCGAGGTGGTCTTACGCCCACCTAAACTTGGTCTCCGTGGTAATGTCGATGTTTCGAGTCCGCTTGGCGGTCGGATCACGCCCGAGGTGGGAGAGTTGCCCGGTCAGGGCGGGGATCCTCCGCAGAGGACCTTTGGGACGAACTTCTTCGGAAGGTTTTAGGCTCATTCTTACAAGGCCAACGCAACCTCATGACATTGTGCAAGATCCTGGTCCATTCCTGACGGTATGTAGCCTCCAAAACGTAAACCCCCGTTGCTAGGTTATTGTAGGGTTTACGTTATGGAGGTCGAAGTTTTATTCATTGCACTTGAGACATGGTCGAGAAGTCGCAGCTTGAAAACAAGAAGCAATAGAAATAGACGAAAATGAGGTTTGGATTTATCCTCCTCCCTGTCGCAATTAGAAGTCAAGAACACATTTTGTAGTAGCGATGTTTTTGGAATGATTCGGGATCGTAATAGATCCAAAGTCCGTTATTTCAGTTGCCATGGCTCCGCATGCATGTTCAAAAAGGTACACGAGGTCCCAAAGTGCAATCGACCATGTTTTGGCCTCCATAACGTAAACCCTACAATAACCTAGCAACGCATACGGGGTTTACGCTTTGAGGCCATACCCTCGATTGGACCAGGATCTTGCACAATGTCATCGGTAGTGGGAGGGCATTGACGCCAGAAGAGCCGGCCCTTAAACCTTCCGAGAAGAAGTTAGTCCCCAAAGGTCCTCTTTGGAGGGTCCTCCACCCCGGACGGGCAACTCTCCCACCCCGAACCGCGGATCCGGCTTGCCAACGGTTCAAAACATCGACATTACCCTCGAGACCAAGTTTCGTGGCGAAAGACCACCCCTCGCCCCGAAAGCCAAAGTAGCTCATGTCCAACACGCTCAGAGTGTATTGCCTTAGCGAGGGTGCGTAATATCGCCATGTGAGGGTTCGTGTTTCTTTTGTTGCAAAAATGACCGTGTAACTTGGTCCCTAGAGTAATTTTGCCGCCCCGGACGACATGGCTAAGTCAAATCTCCATTCCGGGCCTTTGTACTGCCTTAACGACAAAACACTTGGGTTTCTACACGCCGATCAAGCGGGACACTTTGCGGCTTGATATGTTCTCCTGACAAATCTTGAATTTTTTGAGCCCGCCGGGCAAGTTACTTGAATGGAGAATTCAACTGGTCGGATATGGAAATCTGTTTTCCGAAAGGAGGCATTGGCATTTGCCCTCCGGAGGAGCACCGTAGGAAAGCCTCGCCGGTAAAATCCAAACCCCATTTCGCCGGCTTATTGCTTGTTTTCAACTGCGCTTTCGACCATGTCTCAAGTGCAACTAATAAAACCCGACCTCCATAACGTAAACCCCACAATAACCTAGCAACCCATTGGTTTACGTTTGGAGGCCAAACGTGGGTCGACTTCTTTGATAACTAGGTGGACCATTTCTAAACATGCATGGGGAGCCATGAGAACTGAAATAACAGAGTTTCGATCTAGTCGCCAATCCAAGTGACCCCAAACAATTTTGCTACTTGATAAGGCTTCTACACTTTTAATTGCAAAACTAGAGGAGAATAAATCAAAACCACTTGTCTTACAAAAACTAGGAGGAGAATAAATCAAACTAGGAGGAGTAACTTGTCTTACATGGAATACTAGTATAAGGACATGTGATCGCGGCACGTGCATCACATGTAGCAAATCAAGTACTGGTCCTACCACTATAAAGACCCGTGATATGGAAGGATAGCACATGTAGAGAATCAAGTATTCTTTCCTACTTCTATAAAGACATGTGACAATAGAAGTATTACACATGTCGTAATTCATGTATTCTTTCCTACAATGCCTTAGCAAATAAAGTACTGGCCCTACTACTATAAAGACATGTGACATGGAAGCATAATTTACATGTAGAGAATCAAGTATTCTTTCTTACTTCTATAAAGACATGTGACAATAGAAGTATTACACATGTCGTAATTCATGTATTCTTTCCTACAATGCCTTAGTAAATAAAGTACTCTGTCCTACTACTATAAAGACATGTGAATGGAAGCATAGGACATGTAGAGAATCAAATATTCTTTCCTACATCTATAAAGACATGTGACAATAGAATTATTAGACATGTAGAAATTCAAGTATTCTTTCCTACAGTGTATTGTATTATAAAATGACATGTCACAATAGAAGAAACTACAAAACAACAGTGGATGTTTTAGTCCACTGAAAAAAGAACACCATTATCGAACAAAACCATACCTCCACAAATCCACATGTAGGATTCTTTGAAAACAGGACATGTAGACCTACCAAAACTGATGTTTTCAACAGTGGACCAAAAATCGGGGTGAGTGTGTGCTAGACTTACTCTAGCTATTTTCACTGATTTAAACTCTTCTCATATCCCTTAGTACGACGTATCTAAGATAGTCAACTCTAACCATTGGGATAGCTTGAATGCTTATCTCTGGTAAAGCATACCTAACCCAATATCTTCGTATATAAGCATATCATTATGCTTATTCTTTAAACCTTGCCAAGTAATATTTCACACGCCTTGTACGAATATTCTACTATCTTCCAATATGACATACATCTGAATATCATAATCGACATCCTCGATATCCTCACTACTGTAGTATTTGATACTACTAAGCCCTTCCAACATCCACCATTTCTATCGTGTAATTATGTGCAATAGTAACACGTGTGAGCCAACTCTAAGTCTAGATTCATGGTGACTCTTTGACATAGCCACCTAGTTATGTTCGTACTTGCCGCAAATCTATTTTGTCAACTCATCATCTTGCACCATATACATGATGTGGTTTTGACACCACACTTTCTAGACTCTCTAGCCAGTTTGCCTTGATCCTCAAGCTCTAGTCACAACTTCCACAGGGGCAGATGCCACCCTAATTTCCTAGTGGACATGTCTAACGTCTAGTATAGGAAGTCTTATTTTCATCACTTCCGTATTCATATGGAATGTGAACTAAAAGTTCTATTATACGTCCTATTTTTTTCTAGTTGTGTTTTACCATTAAATGGTCCTAGTGCGCATATACCAACGCGGAGCTACTCCTCGGGATACACACACGATACCAAGTCCAGAGCACATTCTCCTTGCTGAGATGTTCATTGGGCACCTACCGTGTTCCTATTCTAGACTTTGGTCTATTCAAAGTGTCCTTCCAAATTCTCTGTAATTGAAACGTTGTTTACAACAACTCTCAAGCTCCTCTTGTCTCACACTTGTCCTGTTGGTACACGACTTAACATACCTTGCAGCTTTTTTATGGTTGCGCCTGCTTCTACCAATTGTCGTCTTCTCTTGACCTTATGTGGAAACTACGCTCCATACTATTGTCCAGTCTTTTATTCGGCATCTCGATGCTCCCAGCAGACATATGATGTGTCCATTTCCTTAATTTATACCATGCATAATGGTAATGCATTTGACCAGCGTCATTAAGCATATCCATGTGGCTACGTGGTCTTCTTAGTCGTCTATAATCTTGCATCTTTATTTCACGCCTCAGGAACATCAATCTCCTTACGAAACACAATGTATGTGTAATTTCATAATCTGTAGTTTATACGAAACACAATGTATGTATAATTTCATAATCTGTAGTTTATGGATCAGCGTTGTTATACGCCATTCATCCTCTAGCTTATATAGCATAGGCATTATATACTTGCACCATCATGGTCGAAACCTACACTTCTTAAGTAATCTCCCTTTCATAAGCTGAGTACGTATAATCCAGTTTCCACCTTAGTACAGTACCTCTCTAATATGGTCTATGGTAGATAATCATAAACCACTTATCCATCAGATATATGGTGCTATATCCACTCTCCTTCTAGGTTGAATGGCAATATATATGTTGCATCAATTCTCGTAATTATTAAGTCCACTGCTTCAATGGGATAACAAACATCGTCATACCAATTCTCTCGACTATCCATCCCAAATCAAGATACCTTACCACTCCTTATTCCCAACATTCAACACTTCTACTTCAAGTAAGAGCCCAGGACCTGCTCAGCCATCACTATATAACAGGCCCAGGAAGGACCAGGCATCTTTTCGATGCTTCCGCCGTGGACACCATGCTGTGCCATGTAAATATAATAGTGTCTGTATGTGTGATAAATACATGAAAATAATAATAATATAAATAAGTAATTCAAATGTGTACCGACGTGAATATAACCTATGGTTAAGATAGAATAGAATAGAGTGTGAGTGTGGAAACATTAAAGATAATCGAAAGGAGATAATTATGTATGTCTTCCACAAACTTCCGAGGGAATAACGAGACTTAGATTATGTTATAACAACATAATAAATGATGAACAACGTGTGTCTCTAATTAAAGTGTATAGGAAAAAAAAAAAGTCAGCTACAATACAATATATAATTGTATTAAAGGGTAAGTATAAATGTGAGGGGCATGTAAAACACCGACAATAACAATATACGAGTTGTTTAAACTGTAACGAAATAAGAAAACAAAATTTAAATACAAAAAAAATTAAATTAGGGCTCACTGTAATAAAACAAACTGTAAGGTGATGGGTAGCTTAATAACATTAGGATGAGTTGTAGTACGATAGAATTATAACTGTCTACTATATTTAAAAGAACAAATAGAACTTTATATCTATACCCGTTTATAATATATAATCAGTTACATGTATGTGTACAAACAATGAACTCGAAATTAGGTATACTGTGAAAACAGGAAGACCTCCACAAATCTTGACTGTTCACTTTTGACAGTCCTAAAAGATGATCATGTTTGACCTATACCTCTATCTTTTATATCCCAGAGTTATAAATTGCACATTACAAGTCATTTCAAACTTAATCACTTTGAACATGACAAAGTCTGTGTGACTTATAATCTCACGCTATCTCTTTTTTTGATTTTTTTTTATAATCTCACGCTATCTCTTTAAGAAGGGGAGACTTCCTTCCAATGTACGATGTGTTGCCCTGCAACGAGAGTAGTCTTGATGCTGAGGACATCATCATTTTTAAGGTGGAGAGAATGTGACGTTCCACGTATTTATATGCCTTTTTAAGTATAAATACATGGCACGTCACTATGAATAATTAAGGGCACATTAATTATTCATAAGCTAAGGATAGCTATGTTAATTATTAATTATTAAAGTGGAAACCTAACCCAAAACCCTAATTCGAATTTAGGGCTTAACCTAATATTGGGCTAAAATATCAAATTAGTTAATATTAGCCAACCCAGGGTTGCCACCTAGCCCAAATCGATTGGGCAAGAGAGAGTTGCTAATTTGGAACCCAAATTGGGGTTTTGTACCCCCATTTGCCCCAATTCGAATTGGGGGAGATTGGTAGAGGAGGAGCTGATATTCCACCTTGTTCCAGCCAGAAGGATGGAGAACCCGAGCGATAGTGGACCTAGCTTGATCCCGGTTAGTACGTAGATAGCTTAGATTCCTAGTGTGCTAGGCTTATAGCCGGTCACTGTGTGTGGGCCGGGTATGGGTCTGACACACTCTGGGCCGGAGGGCGTGAGTCATAGAGGCCTGGGCTCGAACGGGTTGGTGAGCTGACCTTTCAATTTAGGAGAGTAAGTCGGGTACGGATGCGGGGGTCGCTGATGCGGCACGTGTTCTCTAGCACACCCAGGGATCCGTCATACTCGGGGAGGAGACGCCTCTCTGACCTGCCTCATCGACCGGGGAGATGTAACCTGGAGTGGTCCCAAAGGGTGATTCCTTGGGATTGCATCTCTGGAGGGCTACAAGCACGTCATAGTATGATTCAGCCTATCTGCAAAGTGTGCACAGGAGGGGCGGATGGAGTGGACTACCCTAGCCATTTTCTTATGCCAGCCAATGCTATGTTATATCTCTGTCCGTTGTTATCTTGAGGCCTTGACCGTCAGTCACCCCCATGGAGTCTGAGCCCGGGGTAGAGCCCTTAGTTATGGCGTATTTCCTTTGTTATGTTGGTATTCTGTTATTAGTATATTGATGATGATGGGCCACCCTTCGTGGTGGTATATTACTTATTAGTATTGTTGCTAGGTGCTAACATGTATGTACGCTTCCGCTATATAGGATTCCCATAGAAGGCGTGGGACAAATGACACCTCCGTGTCCTTCACCCGGACACTTGGCCATCACAAGTGGTCCGAGTCAGACGGAGGGCCTTTCCGTCGTGATGGATTCGCCATGGGAGGGGAATTTCCCGTATTTATACGATGGGAGCATCGTATGGATTCGGGGAGCGTCACACAGCATATCCTCCAGAATCTGATTCATTCTTTCAGTTTGCCCATCCGTTTTAGGATGATCTCCACTAGAGAACTGAAGAGTGCATTTTAACGCAGAGAACAATTCCCGCCAGAAATTCCCAGTGAATTTCATATCCCGATCGCTTACAATTAAGCTTTGAATAATCCAAAAATAGGGAATACATGCTGCATATAAGCCTTGGCCACCGCCAAGCCATCAGCATTCTTTGTCAAAGGAATAAAGCATGCATACTTTGTCAATCTATCCACAATGACAAGTATCTGGGTATAGTGATGCAAAGTACGAGGCAACTTCATAACGAAATCCATAGAGATTTCGCTCCACCTTTCCTCTGGCATAGGCAGAGGTTGCAATAGTCTTGGAGTCTTGCCTCGACTTGCTTTAATCTGCTGACGAGTCTCACAAACTTTCACATGTCCCTGCACATCCTCTTCCAAACCAGGCCAGTAAAACATTCATTTAAACGATTCGTATGTTTTCCATTCACCTCCATGCCCATCATAAGGTGCAGAAATTCTCTCAATAACTGCTTACGCAAAGTGTCCACAATAGGAACATAAAAACGTCCCTTATGATACCAGAGTCCATCTTGGATATCTCAAGTATCAGGTAACTAGATGTTGCATACTCAAAATATAGGCATCCAAGTCATATGCTTGTCTAATCTGTGACACCAAAGCAATTTCACATTGAACCATTATATTTACTTCCCGAACCCTAGAAAGAGCATCAACAACAAGATTCTTTTTCCCGGAAAGATGTTCAACATGAAAATGAAATTAAGAAAGGAAATCTAACCACCTTGCTTGCCTTGGACTTACTTCAGCTTGACTTTGCAGGAATTTCAAAGGTTTATGATCAGTATAGACCACAAACTCACATTTGTTGCGAAGATAATATTTCCAGACTTTGAGTGCATGAACCATTGCCAATAACTCCTGCTCATAAGTGGAATAGTTCTTCTCAGCAGCATTGAGTTGGCGACTTTCATACGCCACCACCCTACCATCCTGCATGAGAATAGCACCAATGGCATAACCACATGCATCTGTGTAAACCTCATAAGGTTTACTCATGTCTGGAATCAACAGAATATGTGCTGAGGTCAGCAACCTCTTCAGCATATCTGTTGCCTGCTACTGCTTTGTTGTCCATTGCCAATGGACATTAGTTTTCAATAACATAGTCAAAGCAGTTGCAATCTTGGCAAATTTCTAGACAAATCTGCGATAATAACTGGCCAACCCCAAGAAACTACGCAACTCAGATACATTTTTGGCACTGGCCAAGACTGAATTGCCTTTGTCTTCTTGGGATACACAGGTACACCCTCTGCAGATATAATGTGGCCCAAATATTCCACCTGTGCTTTCAGAAATTCGCACTTTGACATCTTTGCATACAACTTATGCTGTCTCAGCAGAGTTAGCACAGAACGCAAATGATCTAAATGCTCATCTAAGGTTTTACTATAATCAGGATATCAATTGTGCAAATGTGGCTTATCGGTGCCTGGCAATGCGAACTAGGATCTTGGCTTGGCCGGAATGGCCAAGGGCCAAAATGCGAAAAGGAAAAGGTTTAGGGTTTCCCTTTTGGTTCCTTATATGTGAACTTTTAGGGGTAGGTTAGAAGGGACCAAATGGGGTTTTGCCACTTGGCAAGGGGATTTTAGTTGTATATGTTTAATATACATGCACAACATACGAGGTTGCCCCCTAGGTGCAACCCTTTACGGCTCTCAAGTACTTATCATGATGGGCAGCATAATATACGTATTCGGATCGTATATTATACTGGAACGTCACAATCTCCCCACCTTGAATTGATGCTGTCCTCAGCATCACGCGTTTCCCCACCTTGGAAACCTGCATACCCTGCAATTACATTTGATACATATAATTTTACAACATAATTACCCCAAAATAGTATTTTAATTTATCATAACACATCCTTGTTTAATATC
This sequence comes from Isoetes taiwanensis, assembly GCA_021234155.1. Lineage (NCBI taxonomy): Eukaryota > Viridiplantae > Streptophyta > Lycopodiopsida > Isoetales > Isoetaceae > Isoetes > Isoetes taiwanensis. The sequence goes on along the minus strand of JAJEKV010000038.1, from coordinate 8,130,524 downwards.
ATACTATGATAAGAGGTTCTTTCATCCTCTTGCTTTATCGTCTATTCACAAAATTTTATGGCTTACACCATTATCATTAATATAGTTTTAAAAATTCTCTAATTAAGGTTCCGTATCATTTCCTTACAACACATTATGACAAAACATGTGTTGCAAGTCTTCGCAGTGCGACCTTCCTGCCGCTAGACTCTCCTATTGGCCTGCAGGTCCAACACTACGTCAGTATACATTTAATTATTATAAGGTTGGTTGTTAGGGAACCATCCATTAATTACAATTTACATGAATGCAAGACTAATCTCCCGGCGTAGGAAGATTATGTTTCTTCCATCTTGGCCGTGGAGACAGCGCCCTATCATGCCTAGGATGACCACTCATGCCTACACCTTTAGTTGTCTTTGGCGTGAAGGGTGGCGTCCTTCCCGTATTTGGGCATGAAGGATGGCGTCCTTCCCGTGGTAGGCATTGATTAGAGGTGCTTTCCTATCAATGCATGCCTGCTAAATGACCTCTTATCTCTCAAGGTCGTCTACTTCCATGGGACGGAAGTAGACTTTTTAATCTACCTTCCACTCACCTATCAAGTCGGTGTCGACTACTTCGGTGATGAGCCGACCCTTGCATTGCTCCATGAATTGGGGGTAGTGCTTCTCCAAATCTGATTGTAGTACCCACGTAGCGTCCTCCACGGGTAAGTGCGTCTATTTCACTAGGTATTGGAGAAATTGGGATCTTCTTGTCTTCTTATAGGCCCTGTCAAGAAGAACCTCTGGGACGACTTCAAAGTGATCGTCCGTCATTTCCAGTAACTTAGTTGTCTCCAATACTTCCTCTGGATTAGGAATGTGCCTCTTCAGGAGACTTACATGGAAGACCCTATGGATTTTGAGATGTGCTGGCAGCTCCAACTTGTAGGATTGACTACCTACTCTTTTGGTTATCCTGAATGGTCCAACCCATCTTGGAGCAAGCTTCTTGCAGTTGCCGATGCGGAGCTTGGTCTGCTTCACCTTGATCTTCAACCATACATTGTCTCCCACCTGAAATTCCCTTACCGTCCCGTGCTTATCGGCTATGCTTTTCTGCCTACTTCTCGCTGCTAGAAGGTATCCTCTTACCTCCTCCACTAGCTGCTGCATATCCGATAACATCTGCCGGGAGACTTCTACTTTTGACACTGGGTTGTGCCAAGTATCTGGGGTGAGACACTGATACCCATAATTAATCATGAAAGGAGACATCTGGGATGACTCCTGCTTTGTGCTGTTGTAGGCGAACTCCACTAAGTGGATGAAATCATCCCACTTAGACTGTTTGTTCCACACATAATTCCTCAGCATATCTTCAATGATCCGGTTGGTTCTCTCCGTCTGACCATCCGTCTGCGGATGATATACTGTGTTCATAGAGAGCTTCGTCTGAATGGTGGTAAACAAATCCTGCCAGATGCACTCATAAATTTAGAGTCTCTGTCCGAGATTATTTCCCTCGGCATCCCGTGGAGTCTAAAGATCTCTTTGGTGAACAATATGGCAGTGTCCAATGCCGTGTCTGTGGTCCTACACGGCACGAAATGTGTCATCTTCGACAACTTGTCCACCACCACTATTAGTGCATCCTTGCCTCTTACTGTCCTCCGAAGCCCTGTAATGAAATCCATACTTATGACTTCCCATTTTACATTTGGCACTGGCAATGGCTTTAAAGCTCCTGGGATTCGGAGTTGTTCCGCTTTTGTCTGCTGGCATAACTGGCACTCTCGAATGTACCTTGCGATATGCTTCTTCATGCCGGGCCAGAAGTAGCTGCTTCTGACTTTGAAATAGGTCTTCATGAACCCTGCGTGCCCGGCTATGGGACTATTTTGTGTATCGTGGAGTATTAACTTCCTTACTCCCAAAGATTCTGGTACACACAACTTGTTCTTATGATATAGCAGGTTACCTTCCTTCTTATAATGCTTGAAGGTCTCCCTTTCCTTATCTGTTCTTGCCTCTTTAGAGAGGCTTGACCACACTTCTTTAAAGTCGCCGTCTGATGGCAACGTCTCTTCGATCATTTTGCCATAGTCACTTGTGAGAGTCGATATGGCGTTGCAATGGGTTCTTGTCTTCAATGGCCTCCTGAGAGCGCATCTGCGACTACATTTAGCTTGCCTGGCTTGTAGACTATTTCGAAGTCATACTCTTCGAGAAACTCCATCCATTTCCTTTGCCTTAAATTCAGGAGTGGTTGCGTGAATATGTACTGGAGACTTTGATGATCTGTGTCTGATTGGAACTTTCTTCCCAACAAGTAGTGTCTTCAGATTCTCAAAGGCCCTCACAATGGCCAAAAGCTCTTGGTCATGAGTCGGGTAGCGCTGCTCTGCATCATTCATCTTCTTGGAGTCGTATGCGACTACCCTTCCCTCTTGCATGAAGACTGCACCCATTGCTATCTTGCTAGCATCTATTGCCACAAGCTTATCCTTGGCTGGATCTAGCAAGACTAAGACTGGCACGGTCGTTAAAGCTTCCTTCAATGTCTCAAATGCGGCATGGGCCTTGCTTTGCCAATGACTCGCCCAATCTTTTATCTTTCCTGCTTTGGTGAGGTCCGTCAATGAAGCTGCCACCTTTGCAAAGTTCTTGACGAACTTCCTATAATACCCTGCTCCAACCTATAGAACTGTTGCATCATATGGCACTTTTCTCTTGGTACATAATGACGCTTAAATGCTTTGGCGAACTTCTTGAATCTGCAGTTATCTCTGCTTAATCCATGGGCTTTGGCATAGCCTTTCCACCAAATCCTGGCTGCTCCCTTGAGGTTGGTTGTTGCTACCCTGCCCTTGTCCTTATCCTTCATGCTATAAGCATTCCCACACTCCCTCATTTCATCCAACCATGCCTCGGCTTCCATTCCAGACCTGTTGTCTCCTGAGAACTGTTCTAACTTCCTGGCTTTCCACACATTGCTCAGTGCCGAGTCAATTTTCTTCTGATAGTCGGCTTCCATTCTGCCCCTCTCGCGGTTGGGACCCTCCCTTCGGTCTTGTCGGTCGTTCTCCGGCTCTTCTGATTCGGAGTCGGAGTCGGAACTAGAGTTGGAAAAATCCGTGTTGGGTGACCTCCTTCTCCGGCTTCTCTTCTTTGGTTTGATTGCTCGGCCAACTGATGTTTCTGGTAGTTGGACGTTCTGGTCTGGTTCCATTGCTGTCGCCCCTGCCAGCAAGGCTTTTATTTCGTGGATGTCCGACCTTATCTGTGATATTTCTTCTTCTGGGGTTGATGCTTCAAACTCTTGGAACAGGTTCCTTGGCTGAAATTGCCTTGCGAGTATATAGTCTTCCAGAGATTGTCTATCTTGTTCCACATTTCTGGGTGCTCTAGCTGCACACACATTAGATTGCACTCTAATGATTAGTTCTTTGTTTGTTATTGCATTTGTTTGTTTGATGATATAGTTGTGGGGACAAAATATATCAAGAGAACATGCGTAATATCACCACTTATATTCATACGATATAATATTTTTACATTCAATGATAGAAATAGAAAATTGAAATTTTTAATTCTATTCTTGGAATCTTCTATAAGCTGGGTTGTCCTCCAAGAATTTCTTCACTTGGGCTGTGCCCATCGTTCGCCCCAAGTTCCTCAGGATGTTGGTGGCCGTGCCTCCTTGGAGTGCGATCACCAAGTCTTCGACCCTTCTCTCTGATGTGTAGGCTGCGGTGACTGCCAACCTGCCCTGCCGCCTATAAGGGACCGCGAAGTCGAAGATGCTTAACGCTATTGTCCTCTTGACAAGGATGACATGGTCGATGTTTGGGGCCATGCGAGCATGTCTTCCGAATCCTGAGAGGGCAATAAGCATAAAAACCCCTTCTTCTCCGCGTGGGCTGAATTAGCGGTGTATGACCGCTATCCTTCCATCAGTGAGCAATGGCAAATAGAACCTGAGGATTTTGTCGTGCCCTGCCTCCTCTCTGGCTCTGATTGCAGCCCTGTGTCTTCCGGAGTATTCGTCCACCGGTACTGCTATCATCTCCCTGTAGTCGCCGAACATGGACTTAGAAGATGTTAAGTTGTAACTGCCTCTATCCTGTTCGGCTGGTGCTGCTATCGAGGTGCTGGGTAGGAGCGCACTCGTTATTTTCCCTCTGATTCCCATCCGCTCATGGATCGCTATAAACTCCTCTTCTATAGGTAACTCCTGTTGTGCCATCATCTGCCTAATGCCAGTGTAGGCTTCTATGTCCGTTGACGACTGGCCAGTGTACGTCCCAGGGATAGGTTCAATACTGTATACGTTTTATACTCAATACGTATTATTCAAATGGTACGGCATAAATTTGAAGTATCATACGTCAAAAATACGGCAAAAAAAATTCTGGCGTCGGGAATTTTTCGCGTAAACGAAAAATTAAAAAAATTAAATTTTCGCTTAAGCGAAATAGCGGTTTCACTTACGCGAAAAAAAAAATCCGAAAAAAAAAAAAAAATTGAACTTTCCGCGTAAGCGAAACTTTTGCTTACGCGAAAATATTAAAAAAAACAAAAAAAGAAATATTTTTTTTTTAATTTTCGCGTAAGCGAAACCTTCGAAAAAAAGGTTTCGCTTACGCAAAAAAAAAAAAATTTCCCAGCTGGCGAGGGAAAAATACGAAAAATACGTATTTTACCTAAAAATACGTATCTTTGGACTTTATATGTCCAGAAAAATAATTTCATAGGTACAGAACCTATCCCTGGTACGTCCGGGCCTTCCTTATGCTGATGGAGAAGTCCTGCGTCTCCCAGTCGATGAAGTCATCGAGGTCGGGCTGCTGGCGTAGGAGATGTAGGAGCTCGTCTATCCTGTAGCCCCTGTGTGTGCACTCTGGAAGGTTCTTGATGTCGTGTAGGGTTAGGTACGTTTCTCCTTGGATGATGACCGGGGTTAGGCTCGTGATGCCTAGACTAAGTGGTGGAGCTGTCCTTGTCGCTCTTAGCCCCTCCTACCACCGAGATGAGGAAAGTACATGGCCTTCAGGATGATGAAGTCATTTGGCTGTTAGATCAATGCATAAACAAAGAAGTTCTGTACAAGAAGGCTTCTTTAGTTAAGGACAAAATGTCCTTCGTTGATTGTTGCACTCATATAAAGGACATGCAAGTTATGAAGGTAGCAGTTGGTCAAGAACTTCAGAAGCTATCTGGTGATGTAACATTGTCTAAACTCGGCCTGCTAGACGAGTATGGCGTGTCTGCTGATGACATCAAGAAATACGTCTTCTGGTCCAAGGACTTTCTGCAAAACAGGAAATCAAAGAACTAATAGCACACTACAAAACTTACTAGCTGCATAGGCTTAACAACTGAGAAGATCTTTACTATTGCCATCATATGCCCCCCAGGAGAGCCTCATATGCATGCTTTGGTGGCTTCATACGACTTGGAATGCCTAAAGGTCGTTAGGGAAGGTTCTCTTCTCTTTGAGACAAAGGATACTGATTTGAGGATGCAGTTTAAAAGCGCCTGTATAATCTTCATAATGATATCCCTTGTGCAAGATGATGACTATGAGATAGCTAAGAGCAAAGGGGCATCAGATAAAGGTGCATGGCAGTGTTTTCTTTTGGATGAACCCAGCTTGCAAAATGTCTTCTACAAAGCAGATGATGAGGATGAAGCGAATGAATGCTAGAAATTTGATGTTCCTGACCTTTACCGGAAAGACATCACTCTGGAATTGCTGACAAAAGAAAAGGGGCCCTTGAATAAACATGGGTTTGCAATCAATCTGACAAGCTATCTTGTTGAGGCTTTTGCGCCACTTGATACCACTTGCTGTGAACTTCATGTTGGAGGGTACATTGGTAGAGAAGCCCTAAAGACATCAAGAAGATGTCAGTCCAGGGATTTCCTTGAAGTGTTTTTCGAAAAGGTACTAGCCATGGCTGATTGGGGTCCTGTCAAAGATAAAAACCCGTTGGCTTTAGTACCTTACAAAGGGAAGAAGCAAACTACCTCCAAGGGCAACTCCAGAATGTTCAAAAAGCAATGCAACCCCCGAGGAGAAGGCCGCAATGCTAGCGTGGATGGAGCAAAATATGGAGTCCATGCTTGGTAATATTCCAACTTGGGGTACACTTGGGGGTACGACTACGGTAGTTCCTGATACAAGCCAGGATGATCATGCAAGCTCAGATTCAACCACTGAGGTTAGGAATCAAAACCTTGAGGTAGCTTTCATAGAAGAGAACGTGTCCGAACTAAACCGTAGAGTTGATGCTTCTGGCAGTAAGCATCGGGGAGTGAAGTAGACGCTACGACTGCTGGGGATGACAACGATGATGAAAGGTAATTCACACCAGGCGCGATATGTAGATTACTTCTGACGGACAAAACGCGCTTGGCGTGTATTGCAGACCATTTTTGTATGGCTAACTCTTTGTTTTCCATGGTTCAAGGCTCCACCTGCTTGTGACAAAATTATTGTCTTCGATTTGAATGGTGTCCTGTGTAAAACATTTCCTAAGAAGCTTATTAACAGGGATGACTTCGAACAAGTCCTCTAGAATCGAATACTAAGTGGATCTATCCTCGCCCACACTTAGAAGATATGATGAATGAGGCGTTCAGATTATTTTGAGTTGCCATCTGGTCCTCAATGGAATGCAGAAATATTGATGAAATTCTTAGGGTGTTACCAGGCATGAATCGAGACTTTGTGACGATTTGGGACCAAACTAAGTGTATAAAGTTTTCACATCCAAGAGATCCGGATGGCAAATCGATCTTTGTGAAACATCTTGGTACTATGATGGATCAGCTTGACATTCAAAAGAAAGAGGACATCTGATGATGCTCTTAAGTGCTTTTATAATCAAGGTCAGGCTCTAAATCCACCAAGTTATATTCCACTAGATTACTCAACAGATGAGTTTCTAGTACTATTCATGTCCATCATGAGTGGCTTGGCTGCTGGTAAAACAGTATCAGATGTTGTCCAAACGCATCCTGTTAGATAATTCTCTCTAGCACTTTAACCTATACAACCACACTTGTTAAAATGCAAATGTCACACACAATCTCAAATACAGATAATAGTCAAATAGTATCGAAGAAAATATCAAAGCCAAACATCGAAACTTCAGTTCACTATTCCGATTGAACTATCTCTCTGTACAAGATATATTTCTAGTTAAATTTTCTTCTGGATCACCGCATTCTGGCAATCCATTAATCTTACCCTTTGATTTCTGAGGTCGGCAGCTAGATCCCAGGTTTTGAAAGCACCTGGCCGGGAACACTGTTCACCGACCTAGGTCTTAGGTCTAACTATAAATAACTTTCGATATTGCATCTGACCATTGGAAATAACCTTAGTAGTTCATATGACCATTGCAATATCATATAATCAACCTCAAATATATTCAATGAACTCATCATCATGTTAATCCTCTTCACTTCCCCATCATTGAATATATCTGTCCAATTTCTTTGAGCATGTATACCTGTGTTCTTCTTCTAGAGAATAAATATATCTGTTAGATTTCTTTATGCCTGTCAACTGTATTTCTTTGAGTCTGTACAATTGTATTATTTTCACCAGAACATGAATATGACAGTCAGGTTACTTTAAGTCTGTACAACTGCCAGAACTTTGAATTCTCATAATCTCCTTCAACATAACAAACCTTGGTTCTCTGAGAGCTTTAGTGAGTATATCTGCAACTTGATTTTCTGTTGGGATATATCTTACTGCTATGAGCTTTTTCTGAACCATTTCTCTGATAAAATGTTGTTTCAACTCAATATGCTTTGATCGCTCATGAAGCACAGGGTTTTGTGTCATAGCAATCCCACTGGCACTATCAGACCATAATGTGGTTGGCTCCTGACTTTTTACTCCAACTTCCTCAAGTAATCTCCTTATCCAGATTATTTCTTTTGATGCCAAAGTTATGGCAGAGTACTCAGCCTCTGCACTTGACAATGCCACTGTACTTTGCTTTTTGCATTTCCAGCTTATTGGATTTCCACCAAGCATTACTATATAGCCTGAAGTTGAATGCCTTTGATCTGCATCTCCACCCCAATCTGCATCTGCAAAAGCATCAAGATTGCATCCTTTATCTCTGAAATTTATTCCATGATTTATTGTCCCTTTTAGATACCTCAAAGTACGTTTGGCAGCTGTCCAATGTTGCCTCCCTAGGTTGTTGTTGTATCTACTTAGCAAATTAATAGCAAAGGCTATGTCTGGTCTTGTTGCTCCAGCCAAATGCAAGAGGCATCCAATTAACCTTCTGTAAGGAGTCCTTTTCATCTGTTCAATTTCTTTTTCTGTTGCAGGGCACATCTTTTGACTTATTCTGTGACCTGGTGCCAAAGGAGTACTTGCTACATTGCATTCCGTCATTTTAAACCTTTCAAGTACACCTTGCACATAATTTGCCTGACTTAAACTCATGGTTTTCTCTTCTCTATTTCTGATTACTCTAATTCCCAAGAACTTTTTCAACTCCCCTAGATTAGTCATTTTAAATCTGGATTTAAGCAACCCTTTGCAAATTTTCAAACAGTCCAGATTATTAGAGAACATTACACAGTCGTCCACATACAATGCAATAAGACAAAACTGCTCATGTTGTTTGTAAACATATAAGTTTCCATCACCATTTAATTTCATGAATCCTTGATCAGTCAAATATTTGTCCATACATGAATACCAAGCCCTGGGTGATTGTTTAAGCCCATAGACTGCCCTTTTTAGCTTCCAAATTTTCCCTTCTTTAACTTCAAATCCCAAAGGAGGTCTCATGTAGATCTCTTCTTCTAGTTCTGCATTTAAAAATGCAGTACTAACATCCATATGGTGAACCTCCAAATCCATTATATTTGCTAATGCTAGCATCATTCTTATGCTTGACATCTTCACAATAGGAGAATAAGTGTCATTATAATCAATCCCCTTTTGCTGTGTGAACCCTTGAGCTACAAGTCTGGCCTTATATTTCTTTGCTCCATCAGGAAGTTCCTTGATCTTATAAATCCACTTATTTCCTACAATATTTTTATTTTCGGGCCTGTCTACTATCTCAAAGGTTTCAGTTCTCTTGAATGCTGTCATTTCCTCATCCATTGCAATCTGCCAGTGTTTGCAATCTTTGCTGGTCATGGCCTCTTCATATATTTGTGGCAGGTCGCTTTCCATTGCTGTCATCAAGTGAGGAATCACTTCTTCTAAAGTCTCCAATCTTTTACTCTTCCCATCAGTCTCTCTCCCATGCTCATGAATTTCAATTCCCTTGTCTGCTAGTTCCTTTTTTAGTCTCTATGCCTCTGTCATTCTTTTCTTTTGCTTGATTACATTAATTCCCTCTTATTCACCCTCACGGTTGAGGTCATTTGCTTCAATGTTTCCCTGTATTATTTTGTTAGGATTCTCATCATCATCATCACTGCTGATTTCATCATTATGATGTGTCTTCTCCATTTCAGTTGCCTTAATTTTGCCTTGTATGTTCAGATCTTTGAGATCTTTGTACAGCTGCTCTTCTGAGAATACAACATCTCTACTTATCAAAATCTTTTTCTTGCTTGGAGCATAAAGTCTATATGCTTTTGATTGACTCCTCGTCATACCCGACCAAAAAAGCAATTATAGCCCTGTCATCTAGTTTATTTCTCAATTCTTCTGGGATGTGAACATAAGCTAAACACCCATAGGATCTGAATCTCTCATATGTTGGCATCCTTTTGGTCCACAAGAATTCTGGTATTTCTCCATCTATACTTGCACTTGGAACCCTGTTTTGAATATAAATTGCAGTTTTTAAGGCTTCTTCCCAAAACATATTTGGTAAACCAGCATGTTTCAACATTGCTCTCACGGCATTTAAACATGTTCTATTCTTCCTTTCTGCAACCCCATTCTACTGGGGTGAATACCTGCATGTCAATTGCCTCTTAATTCCTTTTTCAATGCAAAAGGCTCTAAATTTCTTTGATATGTACTCACCACCTCTGTCTGATCTTAGACACTTCACTTTATAGCCTGTTTCTCGTTCTACTTCTGTTACAAAAACTTTAAATGCTCTCAAAGCTTCATATTTTTTTGATAAACAGTAGCATTTAGCTTTTCTAGTGTAATCGTCTATGAAAGTGATGAAATACCTTTTTCCAGAGTAGCTTCTTACATTGAGAGGGCCACATATGTCCGTATGTATCAGCTCCAATGGTGTTTCAGCCCTCTTTGATCTCCTGCAAAAAGGAATCCTAGTGCTTTTGCCTATCATACAGCCCTGCAAATAAAATTCTTTTGATCCCCATCTGTAGCATTAATGTATCCAAGTTTGTTCAAGGCTTTCACATTGTTTATGTTTGTATGCCCTAAACGTTCATGCCAAGTTTTATAGTTTGGAAGAGATACATTATTGACTGCTGCAACATTATCTGAAGCATTCAACTCAAAGAGATCACCAACTCTTTTTCCCAAAAAACATATTTTATTATCCTTAACAATTCTGCATACAAACTTGTCAAATAGGACCTGATAATCCAGGTCAACTAATTGACTTACGGAAATCAAAATTTTCACTATAGAGGGCACACAAAGCACCTTTTCAATTTCTACAGGATTTCCTTGTAAATCAAACAATTTCAACATGCCTCCTACCTTCACTTCTCTAATTCTGCCATCTCCCAATCGTATACTCCTTGTCTTTTGCTCCTTATCCCATCTCGTTAGCAAATCTGAAGATTCTATGATTGTTCTTTCAGCTCCCGAATCTACAACAAAAGACACTTTAGAAGTTTGTGCTTTGCTCAAATAATTAGAAAAATCATTTGTTACCTCCTCTTCTGAATCTTCCTCCTCACATTCTATAACAGCAGCATTTGTACTTGCTGCCTTGGCACCTCTGCCTCTTCCTTTATTCCAGTTATTAGGCCTGCCCCTGCCTCTACTTCTGCCCCTGCCACTGTCCCTTGGACTTGGGCATTTTGAAGCCATATGTCCCACTCCACCACATGTGTAACAAGTTCTAGCATTTTGAACACCTCTCGGGCAATTGTATTTTAAATGCCCCACTTCCCCACAGCCAAAGCATGGGCCAATCTGCTTACCTTTGTCATTATAAGCTTTTCCTTTCTTTACAACCAACACCTCAGCAGATTCTTCCTCCTCATCATTATCATTTTCAATCACAGATTTTTGCTCTATTTCTGTTCTAGCAATCTGCTCAGCTTCCTCTCTAGTTCTTGCTACAGTTCTTATTAATGTAGACAATGTTCCATAGTTAGAAAACATTTTAGAAATTGCCAAGATTTGATGACTTACTGACATACTTATCCCAGCTGCTTCTAAATCTGCACAAAGGGAATCAAACTTGTGAAACACAGTAGTCAGATCTGACTTATCATCAAATTTCATTTTTCTGATTTCTTTTTCCAAGACATCTATCTGAGAGAAGCTTTTAGTCTGATATGTTTTGATTAAATACTTCCATGCATCCCTCGGGCTCAGATCCCTTAGCTTAAGCATTATACTTGGTGCAACTTTGCACATGATTATTGCCTTAGCCTGATTTACTTTCAAATCATCACTTGTTTTATCACTACTGACACTCACCTCTTTGGATTTTGCAGCAGACTCTCCAGATTTAGCTGTTGATGTGTCTCCTACTGCTGAACTACTTACTTCATCCTCAATGCCAATATTTGGCTCAACAATATTCCATAATCCCTCAAACTGCAGAACTTCTTTAATTCTCTCCTTCCATATCTGGAAGCCTCCAACTCCCTGGAACACTTCAACTGAGCTTAGAAGTGTAGCTCCAAAACGTGTGGACATGGTTTAGCTTGCTCTGATACCACTGTTAGATAATTCTCTCTAGCACTTTAACCTATACAACCACACTTGTTAAAATGCCAATGTCACACACAATCTCAAATACAGATAATAGTCAAATAGTATCGAAGAAAATATCAAAGCCAAACATCGAAACTTCAGTTCACTATTCCGATTGAACTATCTCTCTGTACAAGATATATTTCTAGTTAAATTTTCTTCTGGATCACCGCATTCCGGCAATCCATTAATCTTACCCTTTGATTTCTGAGGTCGGCAGCTAGATCCCAGGTTTTGAAAGCACCTGGCCGGGAACACTGTTCACCGACCTAGGTCTTAGGTCTAACTATAAATAACTTTCGATATTGCATCTGACCATTGGAAATAACCTTAGTAGTTCATATGACCATTGCAATATCATATAATCAACCTCAAATATATTCAATGAACTCATCATCATGTTAATCCTCTTCATCCAGAACTAGATCGGACTAAGGAGATGGATCTCTATCTTGAGAGTTATTTGACAAAGAAAGGACTAGTCCCTCCATGATGTAATCTTCATATCAAGAATGTAAAAAGTGTTCTTGTATATTGATGTGTTGTTATCTATAAATGCTAATCAAACACCACATTCTTCTCACTAAAACAAGAAAATGTTAAACCACCTACTCCTATAATGTAAAAATTTGCAATCTTGCAAAACAGCATGTCACACACCACAACACTATATTGAAAAAAGGGTATGCAAAAGTGGCGTGCTTTTGGAACAGACATAAATCCAATTTAAACGAATGATGGTTTATACACAAACTTGAGAGAATAGGAATGAACTGGATAAGTAACTGAACTAATTTAGATATGGATTGCAAAGAAATATATACTCACAATTTTCTTTCAACCGTAAGAATGTTCATCTCTTACTTATTTTTTCTTTTGCCATATCCCGTGGAGTGTATACATGCCTTATTTGGATATATATATCTCTTTGCCTGATCGAAAACCGACCATCAGAGCCTTTCAATGTGCTGAAACATCATTTCTCTTGCATCTTTTGACTCGCCATTCAACTCTCATTCCGGATTAGAAAGTAACAAAGCTCGTGGTTGATGCCACAAAGCTTTCAAATTCATTTCTGACTGTGATCGAGCTTAAAATCATCTAGAGTTACAAAATTTCAGTTAGGGCGGAATCTAAATACTAGGAAAGGCTCAGGTATTTTACCTTGATCGAAGCTATTTTGCGGTCGAAGTTCCCGTTGGCACAGACCGAAGTTCTCTTCGCGTGGACAGATCGATCTTCGTGCAAATTTTGTTGAAGAAAACGCCTGGGCGGGAATTGAGGGCGAAAGCAATGGTCGTTATTACTTCACTGTAATCTCACACCCAAACCAAGAGGCACGGGTATTATCGAACCTACGTGCAACTGATACCTGGAATGGCGTTTAGAGGCTCGGTCAAAAAACTCTATACAAGCTCGACTCCCCATTGGCTGTGAGCTTTTTGACGTGGCATTGAGTTTTTGACCCTTAATTGATCCTATATATCCTCTAATGCACAGCTCTTTCATCAAATTTCTTGCCCGACCCACCAAATTGGAAGTAGATCTGAGCAGATGAAATGTCGTTCCATGCTTAAGTATATTTTGATGGGCAACACAACAATACGTTAGCAACTTTTTATTTTAATTTTGTATTTTTTATTTTTTAATTTACCATTGCATACAAATATAGGACATGCATCTAGAAGCATACAACACATCTTGTGCATATGAGCATATGTGCGAAGCATTCAGAAGCATACCTCAGAAAAAAAAATCCAAAATTACACCCATCTCATCGGGAATTCAATTCTTCCAGCAAGAATAGAACAAAATCTAAAAAAAAGGGAATTCGGAATAAGAAAACGAAAAGAAATCAAATAGATGCGATTACAGGGCCTCCACATTGTGAAATCCAAGAAGAGACAAGAAACCATACAAGAATTGGAAGACAACGAACCAAGTTGAACTTGCAAGAGAAAAGAACAGAAGGAAAAAACAAGAATCCGGCAAGTAGATCTGGCGAAATGTATGCAGATCTGGCAAGAGAGAAGAACCTAAGGGAAAACAAGAAACTGGCAAGTAGATCCGGCAAAACGCTGTGACGCTCCCAGAATATATACGACCCTCGGACGTATACATACGGGGACTTTCCCCTCCCATGGCGATCATCTCACCATGAGCAGGGCCCTCCGTCTATTTCGGGCCATCTATGAAATGAGGCCCGAAGAAGGACACGAAGGGGTCATTCGGCCCACGCCTTCAATGGGACTCCTACGTCGCGGAAGCATGAATACAAGGGTTAGCACACAGCACGAATATACATAAATAACCACCACGAAGGGTGGCGCATCCATCCAAAATACCAACGGCATAGAATATGCATCTAATCCTAAGAAAACACCCAAACCCCAGGTTCTACCCCGGCTCAGACTCCCGTGGGGATCGACTGATGGCTGGGCCTCAAGAGATCAGCAGACCGAGTCTTGGCATGGCGTTGGCTGGCATAGAACATTGGCTAGGGTTGTCCACTCCATCCGCCCCTCCTGTGCACACTTTGCAGATGGGTCAATTCATGCTATGGCTTTGCTATAGCCTTCCGGAGACGCAAACTCAGGGCATCACCCTCTGAGCCTACTCCAGGTTCATGACGCCTGGTCCGATGAGGCAGGTCGGGGAAGCGTCCCCTTCCAGAATCACAGTGGTTCCATGGGTGAGCTAGAGAATACGTGCCGCATCAGCGACCCCCGCATCCGTACCCGACTTACTCACCCTAAATCTACTCAAAGTGCATGGTGCTCCATACGGATCACACCACTACACCCAGGGAGTGTCAGACCCATACCCGGCCCTCAACGTGACCGGCTATCAGGCCTAGCCCACTGTAGGAGTCTCAGGAGCCTTGTATGCTCATGCAAGACCCCACCCCTCATGTCACCACTGTGTTCCTTGTCTGGTGCTAAGCCAGACCATAGCATCTAGGACCCGGTGGGTTCTTGTGCACAGGCCGCATCTAATGGGACTTTACAGGGCGCTATCTAGGAGCATACTACTGTACACGGTTCAGAGGCCTCTACCCCACCGTAATCCCCCCCGTTTCAGAGTCAGATCAAACAAAGAACTAACAATCCATCCTTTCAGAGTAAGAACCAGAATTGAATATAAAGAGAACTTGTTTGTACAATCAAGGGTTAGTTTCTATGATTGAATTACAAAGAGAACAGAGAAGGACGGACACAACCAAGTGTTAACTAGAATTCACATAGCCACCTACCTGAATTCTGGCTGGACTCATTCCCATGGGGCGCCTCCATCTCCTGGCGGTTGAAGATTCAGCTGTGGCTTCACAGGGACGACTGGTATGGGGGTTCTCTGCAGGTGGTTGATGGCGCTCAGCTCCTGGCCTTCCTTGGTCGATCTTCAGGAGTCAATCCCAGGGATAGGGGTCAAGTTGGCATCCAAACTTGGCAACCCCCATGCTGCCCAATCGATTGGGGCAGGTGGCGCCTTCCCAATTGGTAATTATCCCAATTTCCTAGGTTATAGGTTATTATTAATAATGTGTTAAATTAGCATAGCTAATTTAATCCTTTGTAAGGTAACCCCCTAGGTTGCAATTAAGTTCCCATACCCCCATGGTAGCGTACCTTGAGGGAGTGACGTGCTTGTATTTGTACGTGTCCCGTATAGTAGACCGTATAATTACGTGGAACGTCACATTCTCCCCTCCTTAAAAATAATGCTGTCCTCAGCATTAGGGTTAGCTAATTGAATACATATACGTAAAGCACTGAAGTTAAGAATATAACATTAATACGTTAAGATTATAGTAATTTGGACAGTAATACATTGAAGTTAAAATATCAAAGTAGAAGCACTCTCGATACAAACTTATGATCAAAGGAGTTTAGGACCGGAGTCCGATTTAAAACATTCTGACAACAAAATTCATACATGTAGAGAAAACGAATACGGGACAAGTTGGGTCATCAGCAACCCTCTATACAAGGCAGGTGACGACTTGTTCATTGGCCTGCACAGAAGCATATACCCGTAGGTTAATAATATGATTAAGTTGTGGTTGAAGGGACCACCCCCTACAAATAAAAGAAAAAGTATCTAGAAGGGAATCTATCATGTGTACGGCTTGCAATTCATTGTGGCATGAGGAATGGTTCAGTTCCTCGTATAGCCGGAATGAACGCAGTCTATTTAGTAGATGCCTTCCTAGCAATTCGCGGTCATGTCAACATCAACAATACACCACGTCCTAGAGAACACGAAGGTGATCTCATCATCGGTTATTACTATCATATACGATCGCCTACCCCTCTAAAACATGATTCTCGGTCAATCAAGCCTTCAAGCTTACCACGGGGCGAGGTTGATAGCATCGTTGATGGTGCGGCCTTGAGATTCCCGCATGAAGTCCGGATAGTGCTTCTCAAGGTCTATCTTCATCACCCAGGTAGCATCTTCAACTGGTAAGTGCTTCCACTTGACCAAGTATTGCAACATTTGAGTCCTTCTGGTCTGTTTGTAAGCTCGATCAAGAAGAGCCTCGGGCACTATTTCCAGCTGCTCTTCAGTCATTTCTAGGAGGGTAGGGGTATCCAAAACCTCCTCTGGATCAGGGGTGTGTTGCTTCAGAAGACTCACGTGAAAGACCTTGTGGATCTTCAAGCGGGGTGGCAAGTCTAAGCGATATGCCTGTTCTCCCACACGTTGAGTAATCGTGAACGGCCCAGCCCATCTGGGTGCCAGCTTCTTACAGTTACCAATTTTAAGCTTGGCTTGTTTTACTTTGATTTTAAGCCAAACCGATTCGCCCACCTGGAAGATTCGTGGGGTTCGGTGCTTATCCGCTAGACTCTTCTGACGACTACGTGCGGCCAATAAGTAACCCCGAACTTCTTCCACCAAGGCCTGCATTTCTAGAAGGAGTTGTTGAGAGATCTCCACTTTAGAAACAGGATTATGCCATGTGTCTGGAGTAAGACATTGGTAGCCATAATTTATCATGAAAGGAGACATTCTAGAAGACTCCTGCTTTGTACTGTTGTAGGCGAATTCCACCAAGTAAATATAATCCGCCCATTGTGACCGTTTACTCCATACATAGCTTCTTAGCATATCTTCGATGATCCCATTGACACGCTTCGCTTGACCATCCGGTCTGAGGATGGTAGGCTGTACTCATGGCAAGCTTGGTCTGGATGGTGGCGAAGAAATCCTTCCAGAATGCACTGACAAACTTAGGATCCCTGTCGGATATAATTACTCTCGGCATCCCGTGCAACCTGAAAATTTCCTTTGCAAAAAGCAAGGCGGTGTCGAAGGCGGTGTCCGTGGTGCGACATGGCAGGAAGTGAGCCATCTTTGATAATTTGTCCAATCACGACCATTAAGGCATCATACCCACGAGAGCAATGGAAGCCCCACAATGAAATCCATGGTTATGACTTCCCACTTTGGCGTTGGGCACATCCAAAGGTTGCAACTCCCCAGAACTCTTAATTGCTCCGCCTTGGTTTGGGTCGACAAACCCGACAATCGCTTTGATGTATCTAGCAATATCCTTCTTCATGGAAGGCCAAAAATAGCTGGAGCGGATCTTAAAGTAAGTTTTCATAAAACCCGCATGTCCTGCTATAGGGCTGTTGTGTGTGTCATGGAGAATCAACTTTCGCACCCCTGAAGTCGCTGGAACACACAACTTATCTTTGTAATATAATAAATTGCCCTCCTTCTTGTATGAACGGAATGCTTCACGTTCTCTATCGGTACGGGCTTCCTTACCCAAACTTTCCCAAATATTACGTAATTCGATCCGTGGCCAAGGTCTGTTTCTATCCGCTTCCCAAACTCGCCGGTGAGTGGAAAATGGCATTACAATGGGTGCGGTTATAAAGGGATGACGTGACAAAGCATCCGCAACCACATTGTGCTTTCCTAGCTTGTATACAATCTCGAAGTCATATTCCTCGAGGAATTCCATCCATCTTCGCTGACGGAGATTTAGATTTGGTTGGGTGGATAGATAGCGGAGACTCTGATGATCCGTATCCAACTGAAATCTTCTACCAAGAAGGTAGTGTCTCCAAATACGGAGAGCACGTATAACCGCCAAAGAACTCCTGATCATGGGTAGGATATCGCTGTTCAAGATCGCTCATCTTCTTTGAATCGTAAGCAACAACTCTCCCTCCTCAAGATTAAGACACCACCAAGAGGCTATCTTACTCGTGATCGGTGGCTACCGATTTATCCTTTTCCGGATCAGGCAAGGTAAGGACTGTGCAGATGTTAAAGCATCCTTGAGTTTCTAAAAGCCGACTTGAACTTTTGTTTTCCAATGTTCCATCCAATCCTTTACTTTCTCATGTCTTGTGAGATTAGTAAGAGGTGCGGCAATTGTTGCAAAATCCTTAACAAATTTCCGATAATATCCTGCGAGTCCCAAGAAACTCCGGACCTCCTCAACATTAGCCGGAATGGGCCAATCCTTTACCGCTTCTATCTTAGCCGGGTCTCAGAGCAATTCCTTCACGAGATAATATGCCCCAAATAGTCTACCCTCTGAGTGGCGAACTTGCATTTAGAGAACTTGGCGAAGAGTCGATGGCGCCTTAGCTTTTGCAAAGCTAATCAAGATGTTGTTCATGTTGCCGCAAGGTTTTACTATAGATGAGAATGTCATCAAAAAAAATGACAACAAAGTCATCCAAGTATTGGCCAAGATGTCATTCATCAACCGCATGAACGTTGGGTATGCTTGGTCAATCCAAAAGGCATGACAGTGAATTGAATGCCCATATCCGGTACCTAAAAAGCAGACTTATGGATGTCCTCTTCCTTAATCCTTATCCGATGGTACCCGGAGCTTAAATCAATCTTTGAGAAATATTTTGCTCCTTGCAACCGGTCCATAAGATCATCCGGCCCTAGGGCAAAGCATAGCGATTCTTGATGGTATGCTTATTGAGTTGCCTATAATCAATACACATCCTTATGGAGCCATCTTTTTTCTTGACAAAAGAATAGGAGCCAAATGGTGAAACACTAGGCCGAATAACCCCCAAATTCAGAACTCTTTAGTCGTTTTCTTAAGCTCGCTAACTCCCGAGGACTCATTCCTGACGGGGCTTTACCGGGTAGGCTTAGTACCGGCTCAAGAGTTATCTCACATTCCACCCCTCTAAAAAGGAGGAAGTTTGTGGATCTCATCTGGAAAAAGATCGCTAAATTCTCAAGAAGGGTAGCAATGTCCGATGGTAAAGCGCCCGACACCTGTCCGCTTTTGGAGTCCGACTCAAGGGAAGCAAGTTTAATGAGGCAAATAAGTTCATTCTCGCATATAGCTTTTCCTAGTCGCTTTATTGACATTGACGCATAGCGGAGTGTAATGAATCACCTTTATTGTCACACGTGCCCCATTAGCGGCGCTGAAGGTGACCTCCCCGCTTTCACACGGTATGTGGGCCCTAGCAAGACGCTTAAAACTCCATTCCCACAATAAGATCATATTTGCCAATGTCCATTAACTCGGCACCAAGGCAACCGGTGCCCCGGCAACTGATTTTAAAGGTTAATACGCTGCCATGATGAGTGTGTCCGATCTACCGCTAGCTAATGTGGACTGCTTAGGTCGGGATCTCAATGTTTCCACCGCAGCACTGGCCATTCTAGGAGAAGCAAAATTATGCATTACCCGTGTCCATCAAAATTATGAAGGGCTTACCGCCTACTTGGCCTATTGTAGATATAATGTAAGGCTGACTTTCAGCTGCCCTGCTTCTATAAGCGGCAAGAATATGGGACCACCATGAATGTAAAATCGGGGAGCTCATCTTCTGGGCAGCAAGATTGGACTCCAAATCTTCTAATCGAGGTCGGCCATGGCCAGGTTGAGCAGTCAAGGCAGGACGCATTTTATGACCTCTCTCGCATGAAGTGTCCAGGCCTCATGCACTGTAGCATACCTTATCCCGCTGAGCTGTTCTTCTGGCCTCTTTAGGAATGGACCTAAGAGGCCCCGGAATTTTCAAAGCCATTGTTCTCTTGTCCGGCGTGCTAAAAGCAACTTTCTTCTCCGGGCCACCATAGGAATTGTCTTTGAAGGGCCCCGGACTTGGCGACATCGGGTTTGTAAGGTGTGGACGGGTGGGGGGTCGGCGGTGCAAGGAGGCGGTGTCGGATATCGCTCCTTGGCGAATCTTCCTCAAGGCTTAATGCCCAGCTTCGCCTACGCAACGGGACTTTGGCCCATAGCCTTGACCATTCGCTTAATAGATGGGGCCAACCCTTTCGATGTAGCCCTCTATCGCTTTTTCATTCATTCCCTCGCACATACAACCTCAAACGCGATGAATTGCCAGCAGTAGCTTTGTCACGGACATGCCCTTCTGCTCCAACCCGTAGAAGGTCTAATCTGTTGACATTTGTGCTTGTACGGAATGCAATTTAAAAGCCTTAGCAAACTTCCTCAACTGCGCCCTATCCGTGTGTTTAGCTCCTCATGAACCCTTCCACCAAATACGGGCAGCCCGGTAAGGTTCGTTGGTGGCAACCTTCCCTCGTATCTTTCTCTGTCATTCCATAGGACTTCCCAATTCCTTCATTTCGCCCAACCAAGATTCGCGATTCAGCCTCCTCTGGATTTCCATCAAACCCGAAAGCCAACTTCCGGTTCTTCCATATACTAGTGATAGTCAGATCAACAGTTTTTCGGTATTCCTTTTGTCCTTACGCCTTGAATGGTCACCGCCCCGATAGCGAGGACCCCAAGAACCACTGAAGTGGTTGAATGTGAGGAAGCGGGCGCTATCCTTAGAGGAACTTCTCGATGACGCTTAGCATGAGTCCTCCTCTGCATGCATGTGGCTAGCTCGGGAGGAGATGGTCACAGTGTGTGGACTCAATGGTCGCGAGGTAATTCCGTCCGTCCTCCCGAGTATGTGGCAAGGGATTGGTATGTAACACATAAGCCGTAACTCACCGAGTTGCCTTTTCATTAACATCAATTCCTGTTCAGGGGTGAGCCTACTGGCGTTGGAGGGTGTTTGCCAAGCGGCGTTACGTACACCGTCTATAGGGAGCATTCATGAATATATAAGCAGATTTATACTAAGGTATAATCCCTTTAAAATAATTGAGATCAAAAGAATATACAAACAGAAAACAATGTTTTTATTTCATTGAAGTCGAGTACAAAACAAGTATATTGGTACATGGGTTAAGACGAAAGTAGGTATGATACAGTGGAAACTCTTAAAATTCTATCCGCACACAACAGAATAACAGAACAAAGAAAACATAATGTAAGAGACCAAGCCTAGGGGTTGGCGAAGGGGTACAGGATCGCGATAGCGGGTACTCTCCCGTACAGCTCGGACGAGTTTATAGCGTGCCCAGGCTTGGACAATGATTGCTTGGTACTCCCATGTTGGGCTGATAATCAGAAGGTTAAAGAGCCTTCAGATCGCATAAAAGAGTTGCCAAAGATGGTCGCTACGCCCTCGGCTCTGCTTCGTGGGTCGGGTCATATTCCAAAGAGTCCCGTGCACGACACGGGGTCATCTTCGATCCTCGAAAAGCTCGATCCCTAAGGATGTTAACTATCTCCAGCCCTTTGTCGTGGTCGAGTTCCCCCGTATGTGGTTCGGCTTTCATAGCCTTCCTCCCACTCGATATTCACCATATCTCTGCCATAGTCCTGGGTCTCATGCCCGGGATCGCCCCTCCTAACCATGCCTGGGTGATTCTTTCCTCATACTCCCAAATGGTTTCCTCTCGCAACATAGTTGGAGTGAATAGAGAACATTTTGTAATTCCACTATACCCTAAACTTTAATGCTTTGGAAGAGGATGTCATAAAAAACAATTTAGTTATACTCATCAAGAAAACTTTGTATTTAATAAGTAGATAAAGTACACATTTTTCAATATGGTTTGAACAATTGCCAATCCAAAATCTCATAACTACATGTGTATATATATATATAAACAAAATTTATATAGCACCCTTAGTTCAGAACTAGGCCCCTCTCTTATCCTTAGCCCTAGGAGGTGGTGGAGGCGGTTCATTCGCAGCAGAGCTACCCCAGTGGTCCACGGTGGCCGCCGCAACAGATGCAACCTTCGGTGGATAGGCAACGCCAATGGGGCTGCCGGGAGGAGCTTCATGCCCATCCAAGGCGCATATCGCGGCCCAAGGCCGTAAGGGCAAGATCCCGTCAGACGAAGTACATACGCAAACGCACGATAGGGAAGCTTCTTGTGGCCGGCGAGTGTAGAAAGTGCACCTGAGGCCCCACCATGAAGCTTCACCGCCCCCTAAGTCCCGGCTATGAAGAGAACTCCCCTGTTTTGAAGGCCGACAAAAAGAAACGGGTGAGGTGGTTACCGAGCACCTTCCTTGGAGTTTCGAGATGCGCCACTTCCTTATCCAAGTCCATGGGGACTTCTTCCTCCTTGAGCTCCCCGTTGTTCTCCTTCTTATGCGCAGGGTTATGATATAAATCTTCACCCTCATCATCCGAGCCGAGGGAACCTCAACCATATTGATGTTTGGGACGTGAGGTCCCATAGCCGGAAGGCATCTCGTGCAAAGTTGTAAGCCGGGTTCCCGCATCACAAAAAGTCATTGAAGACGTACAGAGTCTCTGCTGGGCTCTAGGGTCTCCTCGACGGAATCGGGCAGCTGGTGCACCTCCCGAGGAAGCCTCAGAAGTGAAGTCGATGAAATCATCCATACAATACTCGCAAGCTCATAAAGTACATGGTCTTTGCGCTTAAGCCTAAATCCGCCACTACGTGATACGCCCGTGATAATATCATCCAAGAGAAGGTATTCCCCGCCCGTGATAAATAACGAAGGCCCGTCTTAACCCCGACAAGCCTATAGATTGGTCACTGCGGTGGTAGCTCCTCCGCTAGCTTTTCCAACGGGCAAAGTCGCCATTCCTATATGCTCGGCATCCCTCCTGAGGATTCCGGCAGCTTGCCCTTCTCTGGCAAGGTTTCATCCTCAACGATTGGTCCATGAGGATGGCTAGAGCGGAAGTAGCTTCCAGATATCGCGCCCCGATGCGGGACCACCGGTAGGTGTTTACCCCATCGGAGTTTCCCCCTTCAAGACGCCATAGGCATGTGTGTCCCCGCCAGCATCCACCGAACTATCTCCCGCCTCCAAATACAAGTGGGGAGGATCCCTAGAGGAATACACAGAGAAGCATTTCCTCCATGTAAAGTCAAGGAATCCGCATAGTCCCATGTCGCCGCATGTTGGCAAGGAGGTCTATGCGCTGGCATAGCAAAGGTCAGTAGCAGGTCGAAGGGAACCTCAGGATCCCATTTCTCTCCATCAAGGTACCGTGCAAAGGTCTGTGGTGGCAGCCATGGCGCTAGAAGGGAGGAGAGAGGAAAAGAAGCGCTTTAAAATAACCCTACAAATCCCTTTTAAACCCTCTTAATAAAGTCGACGCCGATTTTATTTTAAATTTAACATGAAAAAACATTAAAACTTTTAATTCAAAAATAAAAGCTTCTTTATTAATTATCACAAAAAAAAGGTACAATTAAGGATCCTCGCAAGTAGGCTAAGGTTGCTCCCCGTATCCTACCGGGCGAGGGCCAAATCCTTAGGGCATTATGGTGACCCTCTTTGCGTGGATAGCGCAAGGTTGGCATCACCAAAAGTGCTACCAAGTAGGCTTCACAGCCTCTTGGGCGCCAAAATTGCAAAGGTCCGAAACGGAGATCGGTCTTAAATTGCCGTGGCGATTCTCCGCACCGAGCCTCTCAAAAGGCAGCTCGATGGAAGGTCCGCGGACTTACAAATTTATGGATCTCCCGCGAATGCCACGGTACCGGGTCGGAACCGGCGAGGCTTCCTCGCCAGGCTTCAGGCCCCGACGATGTTGGCGCCGCTCTTAGCCCCCCAAAGAACCGGGGAGTTATCCACTCTCCCTAGCCGGAGCTGGTCTTCTTCCCAAAAGCCCCGACAGCCTTTAACTTATCTTTGTATTGATCGGGCGGCCTTATGAGCAACTCCCTTCTTCGGACTTAACGGCCGGATCGTCGATTTGGATTCGAGCTAATCCCAGATGCACCTCCTCCTGTTGGTCCGGCCGATCTTGTCGGTCCCGGCCTCTTGTCCAACTTCTCGCTCTTCCGAGCTTTCTTAGGTCTTCTTGGATTTGAGCAAAGTTGGGCTGCGGGTAATCTGCTAAGTTCAGCGTGGTACCTTTTGTGGTCGAAGACCCATATCTATCTCAATAGTTGTCGATAGTCTATGCCGATGCCTGGGATTTCTCCCGGCATAAAACTGCTGGGAACCCCTCATGCCATTGGTATGGGGAACCTCAATGGCTCAAGCATCGATGACGGTAAAGCCGCCTCCCAGGTACCGGCACTTCCTACCCCGGCCGCTTTGTCGGACCGCCAATCCCCGGTGGTCGCCTTCCCCGCAAAACCCTAATCCGGCCTCGGCCCCGACATCTTCCTCCTCCGCATGGCCTTCTTGTTCGGGAGGATAAAACTTGATGAGCATCATCACCATATCGCTTGCTCAACAAGGGTATAGGGGCCGGGCGAGGTTCAGCGGGATGAGGAATGGCTCGAGAAGTGATAGGCGGATATGGAATCCTATCATTGTTCTCAAACCTATTGACCAGCTCATCCAACAAGATGTCGATGAGGCTTGGGTCAAGAGCCATGTGCTTAGCAATCATGGCGAGGATCTCCACGATGCTCATGGTGGATCGGTCCTGAGCTTTTGGTAATAGCCATGGGGAATAGTGAGGCCGGGGCGAAGAGGATGGCGGGGGGCGCTTAGGAGGCACAAAGCACAAGGGCGCAGATCAAGGTCCGTCCGGTGGCGATGGCCGGGAGGGCTCGCCAGCGGCTCGAGAGGGCGCCAAGCAAAAGCAAATGATGTAAAATGGTTTGCTAAACGGCCAATTAACTTTTAAAATTTCAAATTTTTTTTTCTTATTAACTTCAAAATTTTATTATTAAAAAAAATATACTGCTGGAAATACGCGCCACATACGGCCGGTAAATGGCATTATATGGTTTACGCTGGCAACCGGTGTCGCCGAAATGCAAGCGGCGCCGAAAGGACCTGGCGGGCCCAAGTGACTCGAGTTCCGACGGCCTGCCCGCAAGATTTTCGGGCGCTTCTAACTTGATCGCAGTTTACAAAAAGCAAAGCGCCGTGAATTACGTTTTGGGCCTGCCCTTGACTATTTTTCACCAGAGTTGACCGCTTTAGGGGTAATTCGAAAATTTCCCAATCCAATGGAGCCAACATCTTTGTCATTGGAGTTACCCATCGCACCCGTTAGGCCTCCAATCTTGGCCCCTCCACTTTTAAGCTACAATTTCTTAACTTAACCTAACACCAAACCAAACAACAAAGAGAACTAAGGACACATTGACTTAGCCTCCTCCTAACTACCGTATACGAAGTTAGTGTTTGGTGCTGCTATGATTTCAACAACCCGAAATCACGGCCTCGATACCACCGTGGCACGCCCTGCATATATACGACCCTGACGATACATATCGGGACTTTTCCTCCCATGGCGATCATCTCACCATGAGCGTGGCCTCCGCCTATTTCGCCCATCTATGAAATGAGGCCCAAGAAGGACACGAAGGGGTCATTCTACCCACGCCAATGGGACTCCTACGCCGCTAAGAATACAAGGGTTAGCACACACAGACTAATATACATAAATAACCACCAACGGGGGTGGCGATCCATCCAAAATATCAACGCATAGAATATGCATCTAATCCTAAGAAAACACCCAAACCCCGTGTTCTACCCCCACCGCACTCCGCGGGGATCGAACATGGTCGGGCCTCAAGAGATCGCCAGACCGAGTCTTGGCATGGCGCTATCGGGCATAGAACATTGGCTAGGGTTGTCCACTCCATCCGCCCCTCCCCTGCACACTTTGCGATGGGTCAATTCATGCTATGGCTTTGCTATAGCCTTCCGAGACGCAAAACTCGTGGCATCACCCTCTGAGCCTACTCCGTGTTTCATGGACGCCTGGTCCGATGAGGCAGGCTCGAAAGCCCCCTTCCGAGAATCACAAGGGTTCCATGGGTGAGCTAGAGAATACGCGCGCATCACGACCCCATCCATCCGCATCCCTTACTCACCCTAAATCTACTCAAAGTGCATGGTGCTCCATACCTGGATCACACCACTACACCCGTGGAGTGTCGGACCCATACCGCCCCTCAACGTGGACGCCATCGTGGCCTAGCCCACCAGGGAGTCTCAGGAGCCTTGTATGCTCATGCAAGACCCCACCCTCATGTCACCACTGTTCCTTGTCCGGGTGCTGCCGCACCATAGCATCTAGGACCCCTGGGTTCTTGTGCACAGCCTGCATCTAATGGGACTTTACAGGCCACTATCTAGGAGCATACTACTGTACACGGTTCAGAGGCCTCTACCCCACCGTAATCCCCCCCGTTTCAGAGTCAGATCAAACAAAGAACTAACAATCCATCCTTTCAGAGTACGAACCAGAATTGAATATAAAGAGACCTTGTTTGTACAATCAAGGGTTAGTTTCTATGATTGAATTACAAAGAGAACAGAGAAGGACGGACACAACCAAGTGTTAACTAGAATTCACATAGCCACCTACCTGAATTCTGGCTGGACTCATTCCCATGGGGCGCCTCCATCTCCTGGCGGTTGAAGATTCAGCTGTGGCTTCACAGGGACGACTGGTATGGGGGTTCTCCTCGCAGTGGTTGATGGCGCCTCCTCCCCGGCCTTCCTTGGTCGATCTTCAGGAGTCAATCCCAGGGATAGGGGTCAAGTTGGCATCCAAACTTGGCAACCCCCATGCTGCCCAATCGATTGGGGCAGGTGGCGCCTTCCCAATTGGTAATTATCCCAATTTCCTAGGTTATAGGTTATTATTAATAATGTGTTAAATTAGCATAGCTAATTTAATCCTTTGTAAGGTAACCCCCTACGTTGCAATTAAGTTCCCATACCCCCATGGTAGCGTACCTTGAGGGAGTGACGTGCTTGTATTTGTACGTGTCCCGTATAGTAGACCGTATAATTACGTGGAACGTCACAAACGCAACCACTAGTTGTGGGTGCATCTCAAAATGGAAATCCACATGGTAGAGAATCTATTTGAACCAAAGCATACCATTGCATGTTCTCATAAAAAAAGCCAAGGCCTTTCATCCTTTAAAAACCCCATTCAAAAGATGTCTTTATGATACCTTATCAAAATTGCACACAACGTAATAAACAATACCAAATTACTGTGAAATTCTGCGTGTTCTAGCCCTGTTTGTTCCCCTGTTTGTTCCGGCCTTGTTTTCCTGTTTGATCTGAAGCCTTCAGATTCGCCACTGTTTACGTTGTGTCTTCAGTTAGTCGCCCTCAGATTCAACAAAACCCGGGGTTTGCATTGCTTGCGTTGTGTCAGATTCAACAAAGCTGAAGTCAAGAGCTCTGTAGGAATCAAGCCATGGCTCTACTTGGCAACTGCAAAGCTGCTTAGGAATCAACCCACGGCTCAAAGGTTTGTAGGGATTAAGCAGCATACATGCACAGATGAATGCTTCGAATTTACTTTCAACTTGGGCAAGCAAGCTATGGCAGCCATAGCTGAGGCCATATGCCACTCGGTTGAGCAATATAGAAAGCAATTTCGTGCCTCTTTGAATTTTTCTTATCTTTCTTATTCAACAAGGTCGCCGAAACAGAGAGCTTTGTCTTCTTTGAGCTCGAAATAGAAGTTGAGCTTGGAATCACAGAAGCAAGGGAAGAAACATGATTGGAGATCGGACTCAAAGCAGCATGGGACGAGCAGAATTCTATTTTATAGAGGCTCTAGCCTACAAAGCAGCAATCTATTTTATAAAGGCTATGGCCACAGATTATCAGCCAGTCCAAGTTGATTTGAAGCTTTCTAAGGCCAGAAACTAGTTAGTTTCCACACCAGAACATCCCCCATATCCATGATCATGTTCGTACATTGGACCTACCGTTTATTACGTCCCGTAATCTATGGGAGGGGGGGCATTCCACTCGTGCCCCTCGTGCACCGCCTTGGCTAGCGGCGCCGCCTCGAGGCCCTACAAAGGCAGAATGCCCCCCCTCCTGTAGATTACGCAGTCCATTATGCTTAGATTTGGGGTTAAAAGATGATTATGAGGCCGAAAGTTATGTTTATATTAACCCATTAGGCTACCCTATCTCTAATTGGAATTTCAATATGTATACCAAATAAGCTGATGACAAGGTCACATAATAACACGTCAGCGTGAAGAAACAAGTAAATAGCTCTTCGAGTTCTGGTTTCAACAGCTGCAGCTTTATAATTTTCGTTAAGTCTTAACTCTCTTATCGTCTTCTGATTCTTTGCAAAATGCTGGGCTTTCTGATTCTGCTGTGGGCGATCATACCGGCGCCTGCTTCTGCGCAGCTCAGTGCAAAAATATCCAGTGCTCAAGGATCCATTACTTGCGATCGCTGTGGCTTTGGTGCTCAGACCGGACGCGGATTTGCCCTTCCCTGTAATATTTCTGGCACTCTTGCATTCTTGCATCAAATCTGTAGGTTTCTTTCGTAAAGTTTGGATTCTTGTTATAATTCGCCATCTGATGTTCATTCTTGCATATCGTTCTTTACAATATTGCATTTGCATGTTTCCATTTCGGCAGTTTCTCTTGTTAGGACGTCTTTATATTCATGAAAATTTTCTGTTCTTGAGCTAGAAATGCAATGCTCCTTTTCGTGTTGGTGCATTAGTTCTTTCAATCTAGCATTCCGGCAGTTTCTCTTTAACTTCGCGTTGGTTCTTTCATTCCTTCTTAAGTTAGCAAATTGTATCCATTCTTGAGTTGGAAATGAAATGTTCTTTTGCTTCCGTCTTTGTTCGGTTAATGCACAAATTCTTATAGATTTATTTCGAATCTTGGAATTCTGATTTTCAATTCGGCTTAATCCCAATGCATTCTTTCTTTTTGGCGATTTGTCATAAGTAAATTTATATGTATGTTTCGATTTTTGTTCTAAGAGGCTAAGATTACAAGCAGATGCAGAGGTAGGAGTAATCTGCCAAGGCGATTCAAGGCAGCCAATTATAGTAGCAACAGGAGCATCAAATGCGAATGGAGAATTCAATCTGAAGATGCCGGAAGGCATGGCAGCGGCCGGAATGAAAACATGCTCGGTGAGGCTTCTTGATCCCCATGGATGCAGCTTCATAGCTTCCGGAACTCCGAATATGTGCCCTATTATTACATATGCACAAGAATCCTCAGTTATGGACGATCAGCTTCCTAATTTTATCTCCGTTCCGGCTCCAGCTCCGGCACTTTCGATCTTTCCTTCCGATTCTGCCCCTAATTTCGCCGGAGCTTATTCTGAAGATCTTACGCACAATAAGCCCTCGTCATTCGCCATGTCCAGACTCTCCAAATCTGCCATAGCCATCTCTGCGGCGATCTTTTTTCATCTGCTCTGTTTCTAGGATTGCCTGTTCAAGATTTCAAGATTGGCGAGGATATTCAAGATTTTGATTTTTGCTTGGTATCTGCCCGCCTTTTATCTTATGTATCGTGTTTATATTTCCGGAATCTGGATCAAGCTAACGCTTGATTCATGAATTTTTGCTACTATTTCTGCTCTTATTCATGGATGCATACCAGTCTGGATTCGGGGTCAAGCTAAGAATTGACGCTACTACTTAAGTTTTGATACTATTCGTGAATGCATATTACCAGTCTGGAATGTGGACTGAACATAAATTCATCTATTCTGCAACTGAGTGTTTGTGTTTAGTTGTGTTATTCATTCAAGACGAATGTGATCGAATCAAACGATGCATCAAAACATAAAGCTTTTGAAGAAGATAAACTAGTAAACGTGTGCCCGGCGTTGTTGCCGGGCATAAGTAGCAGCGGTATTTCTATAGAGCTTCAATGTAAAATTGATCTTTTAGGGGAGTTACAACAATTTATGACTTAAATAACAGTACATTCAGACACCAACACATACCTCCAACACATACCTTAGTGCTAATTCCGCTGGAAGTACACAGCCTATTTCTACACTATGTGAACAGGCCTTTACTTACCATCTTAAACGGAGTGCTATACTTGCAGAGTAGAAACATGTATAGAACACACATAACACATGGATGACAAAAATTGGAGTGTTATAAAGCCAGATTGTTTTCTTATCATTGCAGGCTGACAAAAATTGAAGAGTTACAAAGCTAGGTTGTCTGCTCATCATTGCAAGCTGGCATGTATTACCTTACATCATTGATGTATATGCCAGGATCGTCAATATAGATAATACAAACCAGAGCTGGCCAGAATAAAACATCCTAATATCTCTTCTGCATTTACTCAAATTAGGATCAATAAGCATTGCTGCCACAAATTTGCGTAAAAAAATAAGGGGATAAAAGATTTCTAGACCAATTCTGCCTCCTGCTCATATAGCACAGCCGGTCATGCTCTAACTTGCCAATAGAATACTTTTGGAATTAACAATGTGAACCTGTTTTCAAATCCGAAGCTTTTCAATTTTAACTCCTTGCGGCTCAAACCTACATGTTTTATTTCTTGATTGAATACCACTGCATATATAGATACACAATATTGTACTCAATCAATCAAGCGTCATGAAAACAAACTATGCCTCCATTTGTGCGTAATCGCAACAACTTACATATGATAAGTGTGGGGCATACGCGCTTCATGAAGAATGGATTTGAGGATGTATAGTCGTTCTAGTAGAACCGCAAGAAGTGCGAAAATGACCGATAATGTGGTGCAAGAAAAGAACTTAAGATTCATCACCAACTCGCTTTATAAGCATTAAGAAAAAGTAAATTAAAAGCATCAATCCAAAGTATGCTACTGGCCTGCGCATCAACCGCTATTCTTAGTTCTTAATACAGAAGATGTTCCGAGAAAGGTACATGAAAGAATATTGCAACAAAAAGAGCACGAAATGCAAAATATAAGCCCGCGGAATGCGCTTATAAAGATAAAAAAAAGGCACGATGCACCTATTTTGGTCGAGTAAAAATATACCAATGAGAATAAATTGGTCTTTCGGCATTCATAGGCATCAAATTACAATTGGTAAATAAACCGGTGAGGATGAGCATTCCAAACATAGAGTTACATATAATCAAGCCAAGTCACACATAACAAACTCTCAACAAAGAAGTCAACAAATTGGTCTATTATCTCCCTGGTTTCGCAAATCAACAAAACGAGCGACGAACATCATATTAGAAAAATAATAGAAGGCGCTTACATGAAATTGCTCTCGTTGCTCGTCACCCGCATAGCCAACTCAATTGATGGGGAGCTGAGAGACCCCCATCATCTTCTATTCTTCGATGACACTATTAAATGTGAGAATACAAATAATCAATACATCTTAAAGAGAGATTCATTTATCTCAAAGTGCAACAGTAGACCACTAACATGCAAAAGAGGAAACCTTCAAAATGTAGCACCGGGTTGGCTTGTATAACCTCCTGATTATGGTCATATAATAACTCTAAGGTAGCTTGTTTGAATGCTGGCTTGATGAATCAAACCAAGAGCTTGAGCTTGCTAGCTCCGTTAATACCAGCACCAAGTCTCTAGCTTCTGGTATGGGTCTACAGACTATAAAATGTAGAAATACATCAGGAAAGAAGATAATCAATTGAGAATCTTTCCAGAAAGAAAGAAAGATTATATTAACGTCTACGAGAGACCGCTTGGGTCTATGAGACCAAATATACATCAATCATGTCCAGCTAGGGGCGCATTTGCAGCCACCTAGAGATATTGCATAAAAAAGGAAAAAGAAAACTAAAACAATGAGATTAAGAAACTTTTGTCTTCTTGGCCACGGGCTCAAAGTATAAAAAGTAATGTCGGACTTGTTTTTCTCTTTTGAAGGATCTGCTTATGTTTATCCTTTACCGGGTCCGCTTTCTTCTTCTCGACACTTTCATGGTTACTCCTTTTGAGATTGGATGAGATGGTCCCGGGAGAGAACCCGCCTTCCATTTATTATCATTATCACCTCCAATGAGAAAGAAAGTGATCGGTCTTTCGCGTGGGATCATTTTCATGTCCCGCTCTTCCCCCGACTTTTGCTCCTTTAATAGATTTCTTCTATGCACGTCATTTGGTGAAGAAAAAGAGCTATACATTTCTGATCCTCATAGGCGTCAGTTTGGAGAGGGAGGTAGGTTCCTAAATAGGCAATGGAATCTACCCATTTTCATAATAGACCGGACATGTAAAGATGAAATGTTCCTCCCACTCAATTACATTCAAGTGACATAGTCTGCAGATTCTTTTCGAAGCCCACCTTTCGGCCTACTAGCACTTTACGACCAGCTTCGATCTCGAGCTGATGAGATGAGACCCTGAGCTGACCGATAGCATGTCTCACCTTATGTGCGAGGTGAATATTCAAATATCCTGGTCGCTCGATGAAACCATCTCTTCAAGCTCTTCAAGCAAGCCGTGCTTTAAATCCTGAGGAAAAATACAACTATTCGCTCTCATCACCTGCAAAACAGAGGTTGCTATTGATGAAAAAACACAAACTGCAACAGCCGAAGCAAATAGCTGAAAACACCTGGAATAGAAATGCTGCAAATGCCCCTGGAATAGAAATGCTGCAAATGCCAAGATGTAACACCCTCCAATAATAGAAATACCCAAAATAAGATGGACGTTTTTTGACTCAGAATACCTATAGATGCTTTTAAGTACAAAAAAATAGAAGCAATATAGCCAGAGAAAGGGCTCCACTGGTGGTAAATGTCATTGATCAAGTGCACAGACCCAATTCAATCCACCTCGGAGAGGATCTGCAAAAACAAAGTAGCAAGGAATGAATATCTAAATTCTGTAAAGACAGCAACGTACTCAACAAACAAATAGAGAACTAAGAAAAAATCATATTCAACGATCATCCTCTCCAATAGATATCTTCAAGTTTTGATCAGAGGAAAAATAACTTCAATGGTTTAGGGTTCCACCTACCCATTTTAGCCAATTTTTGCACCAAATGATCTGATTTTCTTTCCATCTTGAGCAGACTGGTTAGAAACAGAAGGATAACAACCGATAAAAAGATGGATAGCAAGAAAATTGGAATGCAACAGTCTACAAAAAAAAGGAAGTCCTCTAAGGAAAAAAAAAATGGCATTCTTGAGCTTCTAATGTAAAATCCAGCACAGCTAAGTTACTACTCGGAGTCTTGATACACGTCGGAATGCAAGGAAATAAGGTCGAGAGTGTCAGAAAATAGCAATGGACAATAGCAATTTGTAAACATAAGATCAAGTATTCAAAGCCTAAAAACGAATCACATCTGTATAAAATCACAACATAACACAATGATTTTTCTATGGCAATCTAAAGATGCTTCAAAAGATGTACAAAAATAGCATGAAACTGTTAAATACCTTTGTGATTGTGTTAATTAGTCATAAATGTGGATGAGCTTTATTGGCATGGAGGTGTTCATCCCATGACAATTTTTATTGTAGTTTCATCAAGTCTAACATAATGAAGTAGCAAGAGGAAAGAATGACAGCACTCAACTATATATGAGCATAGTGTCGATTTCTCTAGCACCTCCAATATGCAAGAAGTCGCCTCAACTTCCACAAAACCGTATTTGGTGTGCACAGCAAGATGGTGTGCCACAGATCCAGCTCAATCACTTTAAATATAAAAGGCGGTAAACTTCGAAAACTTGACTGTGGAGTAGAGCCCTAATTTATGAAATATGATTTTCTCGCTAAATCATTCTCTCATTATTGTCTTGCCATTGATTCAACAACTGCAGCTAGGTTTAGGATCGAATCATACTTCGAAAGATGTGGTAACTGTAATACAAAATTATGAAAAATTAGCACGGAATGATGCATCCAAAGAATAAGAAGGTAAAGCATAAAACAACTCAACCGCCAAGAACGTTATCCCGCTTTGTGGACCCTATGATCTCCAAGCTAAGAAAATATGGGTTCATCCTCGGATTAGCCACACGCTTGCTGGTCCAAGAAGCCATATAAGGAGATGCCGTGAACCAGCCGTGATAATGGGCATAGATCGACCGAGAAGAAAAAACCCTTTTCGAGATTCAATCGGGCAGGGAAAAGATACTTGCCGAAATAGTTGTAGACCACCGATTGAACCGCACATAGCTCTCTCTCTCAAAGAATTCAGCGACCCTAAACTCCAAATTTGAAAATGGATTTGAAGAGTCGGGAACGAGATTCAAAGATTATCCACCTTATGCATTACCCACCGCCCTCTGCCCATTAATTGCCCAATCCCGGACCGAAAGAGGAAAGAAAATGTTGCGGAATACACCCAAAATTTGACCGAATGTTTTGCAAACTCAAAAATTTACCCTCGCTATCCGGGCACCATCCCAAGTCGACCCCACTAACTCAAAGCTACTTGGGTTTGCTTGGATGCGTAAATAAAGGAAGGCATAGGTATCTCTCTCCACAAAGCCTAAAGAATCCCCTAAACCACCATTAGAAAGGTAAAAAAGGAAGTTGGAAATCAAATGTGAAGGAAAAGGAAGATACAACCGATGGTTACACCAAGTTGATGGAGAAGAAATGCCGCGGTGCACACTCTGCGCTAATAACTCAAATGCTGCTTTTCATTATGTATAACTCAAATCTGCTCCGGTATATATTGGCATTGCTTGGCAAAAATGATGAGGCTGAGGTGAATCTCACGCCGTCATATCCGGACTCCGATGGATTTTTGTGGAACCGGTGGCCTTGCAAAATCAAGCTTTGCTATGCTCTGCTTTGGCGAGCTCGGCCGGCGTCGCCATTCTGCGTTAACCCACGGGCACCGCCCCACACCCGGAGAGAAGTTCTTTTGCGAACGAAAGAAGACAGAAAATAGCCCAGGAAAACGCGTTTTTGCGGGAAAAAGCGTGAGTTTTGGCGGCGGAAGCACACCCCCGACATCGAAAACCCCAAAACTTTTTAAGTAAGTAGACTAGTAACGTGTGCCGGCGTTGCCCGACTAATAATCAATGATTGCCAGTCCCAATCTTCTAAAATGAATAGCTAGCATCATGGCCTTCTAAAACATGGAAACTCCTCCAACAAACTTACACCTGCTTTCTTTGATCCTGCATTATTTATCTCTCTTACAGCAGTTCAGAGATTTCAATGGCTGTAGCAAAGTTGTTTGCACTGGCCATTCGCAGGATGAAAGCTTTCAAAACGGAATTGTTTTGTTAGTGAAAAGGGTGCATTTACATATGCCTTGTAGTGTGAAGGCTTGAAACCCTTTTGTAAGATCTCCCCATATGAGTCCCTGGTATGTTTAACCTTTATCCATTTAGGTTTTTTGCATAAAAAGTGGCAATGCCATTGAATGCATGATTAGAAAACATGAGTCAACATTTCGCTAGTGTCATCATCTTGGCCTAAACAAAGTTAATAAAAATGCTTATGTATGATGCTTTTTAAAGATGTGCATGAGTAATAATGAAATTACACATTCATTTGAGACAAAAGTTTTGAAAAGATCCATGGCGAATAGATTTGTGAATGCCACAAAATAGATTTGTGAATGCCATTTTAGCTTCTCACGAAGTATTCTTTTATATTTATGCAAAGAAATCTCTTTGTAAATTGCTATTGTTCTTCATTGGAATGACATGTGATTTGCCTTTCTTCATTGGAATGATGCCCTTTAACACAAAATCAGTAATAAGAACTTCAACATTAGCAAATTTGTCATGTTCAACATTAGCAAATTTGTCATGTTCAGCATTAGCAAATTAGTGCATTCCTTGCACCATAATCTCATCCTCTTTATTTCACAGCAAAATATGCTAAGATTTTTCTATGTATTTTCACAACCTTTGTTAAACTTCAAGAAAGTAGGAGAATGAAGAATTTGCAGTAAACAATTTAAATCTACTATAATTGCCATTGCTTCTGTAGTTCATACAAAGATCACATAATGATGAACATCAAACAAAAACCCTGGCCATAAATGGAAGCTATATGTGGTATTAAAAGGACTCCAGAGATGAGCCACAAAGATTAGGCTTTTCTATTGCCTCCCCATCAAACAGAGTCCACATATTCCAAATTTGACCTCTTTACCACAAAGATTCTACGGTTTGCATAAAGTGAGTAACATCCTCACTGGAATATTGGAAAGATGGGTTGCCACCAAGAGTTCTTCAAAAAGTATTAGGAACGGGTGTAAAATTACCTGAACCCTTGATGTGGTAGAGTTGGAAGAATATATGTCCTCTATTTATGAAAAATTAAGGTAAAGCTTGGTTTTGGTTTGCAGTTTTGGTCTGTTGCTGTGTAGCATAGTAGAGATGTTGAAAAGCCTTAAAAACAGACCAAATGCTGCATGAATATTTTGTCATGCCAATATAACACTATAGACATACATATATTAGAAGTAGAAACTACGTACATACCAATGTAATTAGACGTCATTGGGTGCAAAGGCAACTCAACTTTAAATCAAAATTGCCTGAAGCATGAACCCAAGCCTAAATCTATGCTTGAATCCTATGCAGTAGACGACAAACAAATTAGAGACAATTTGTGCTATAAATGCATGAACATTCACATGCCAATCTGTATAAGAGCACATCTTTCTATGAGGTCAGAATAAAATTAATGTTCATAGTAAAACCTTTTACCTTAAGCAAACAAAACTAACCTACCTGCAACGTGGCATCCTCTCATATAAGTTCTTGAACCAATTTGGAAACAAAAAAGAGAAAAAGAATAAGAGTATTCTTGAAGCATGAAGCCCTGGCATGTAAAGATGTAACTTGCGACAGCAAAGATGCATGATAGTGATAAACTAAAGTTAAATAGGATATTTTACACTGACATGCATAGAAACAGGTCTACCTAAAATGGATGCATTTGAGACAAATTGCAGCTTCATCATCATCATCAAGTCTTTTACCTCAAATAAGAAGTTCAAAGAAGACGGCATAGCAAAAGTCATGAATCCTGAATAGCAAACATATTGACGTTTAGATTATTGCTTGCTCATAAAGAAAGAAAAACACGACACGATTACCTGCTAAAGATTTCTAAGAATATTGTCCTGTAGTAAGCCCACAGGCTTTACAATTTTCACAAGCACAAATTGACATTTCAATCTAGATCCATCTACAGCTTCTCTTCCCCTGCATTTACATTTATTTTGCATATTTATAGCATATCTCCTCCCCTTTCCTAAATCTTATGCGGCTACTTGCAAGCACGTGCCAAAGTTATCCATCCATAACCTGCCGGATTACCTATCTATAACCTGCCAGATTACTTATCTGTAAAAATAACCGGATTACCAAATGCATCAGATAAAGGAAGATTTAGTTACCTCTGTGGCTGTGGTTGCAACTGCAAAGGCCGCCTCAAGCTTATAATAGAAGCCCTGCTCTAACAGATCTTGCAAAAAGGTTTCTCCAAAACTCTCTACAAATCGAGCATGATCTATAACAAAATGCATACACTCTCTAAAGATCAAAGAGAAAACTATAACTACTATTGAAATGATAGTTTTGACAAATTTGGATGAAGCACTTCAAGTACAAAATAAAATGGGAAGTACAAAAAAAATAACACAGAAGCAAGCATTACCAAATGAAGTCCCTGCCTAATGAAATCAGAAACTATAACTACTATTGAAATGATAGCTTTGACAAATTTAGATGAAGCACTACAACTACAAATTAAAATGGAAGTACCAAAGAAAATAACACAGAAGCGAGCATTACCAAAAGAAGCCCCTGCCTCGATAAATAGAAACTGCGTTCAAGACTCAGTCTTGTCCTTGTCGGTATGCGTACAAATAAGAATAGCGAAATAATAGTCCCCAAGGAGAAAACATGTCTCAACAGAGAATCTTAAGCATTGATGACCTGCATCAAAATCATCAAAGCTTAACTTCTTGCAAGAAGCAAAATTACAAAAACGCAGGTGAACTTTACCTGCAAGCCCATTAAAAGCTCTGATATTTGAGTTCTAAGATAAAACCCTACAAACCCTGGTCTTTGATATGAAGAAAACTAAAGCTGGCTCAGAGAAAATAACAAAGCAAGAGCAGGTCGCAGAACAAAGAATAGGTAGTACAAACCGTTAGGCTTAATGTTCGGAGGTTCTGATATGTCATTCTCTTTTGTCTAGAAACCTGCATTCTTCAGCTTTCAGCGATTCCATAGAAGAATTCGTGTGCATCTTTATGCCCGTAAGAAAGGAAAGGGGCAAAATGTGACTCTGCATAAAACATAAAAAGTTACGCAGCCTTCAGTTTCGGCCGTGCATATCCAAAACAAAATCAGAAATCTTTGCAAGAGCTCGAACTTCATTTTCGTTCTCATACTGCAGAAGGCATTCATTGTGAATATCGAAACATATTCAATCAAAGAGCAAATATTTATAGAGAAAAACGATGGAGAAAACGATGATCGCAAGGGTGTTCGTGGATCGCCATGCTTTAGATGCTGCGTCGCATCAGAGCAGAGACAGGAAGATGTCCAGGAGCTAAAATGATTGGAAAGTAGAAGAAATCTTTCCCAGATTAAGGGATCTGCTCAAAAGCGAAAAGTGAATGCAACCAAGTGATTTGCTCGATTTACAGGAAAGGCTTATACCTCGATTTTTTTTTTCTTCTGATTTTTTTGCAACCAAGTCTTCTTGTAACCAGGAGAATGCGCTAGCCTGCTGAAGCTTCCCTTGTTAAACTCTGGCCTTATTAAATTGCCCTGTTAGAAGTCTTCAAGCCTCTGCAAAGGATTTAGGGTGTTAGAGTGCTACCTGCTCCAGAGATTAGCTGCATTCAAACAGGATGAAATCGAATGAACAACACAAAACAGACGACCCATCAAGGCAAAAATGCGGATTCATCAGAGAATGCGCAGCAGATAAGGAATTTGGCTCCTGATCTTAAGCAAATGTGCCGGATTTGGATGGATTCCATAATAAAAGCACATGCAGTATCCAAAAAACAAAGATCAGAGCCGGATTAGCCATGCCCATCCATCGCAGCAGAAGAAAAAGGAAATTTCGGCTGCTCCTTCTCCGAAAATACAACAAATAAAGAAGAAAAATTACATAAGGAAAGTGCAGCAATTTTTCCATCTCTAAAAACTCCTTCGATTTAGTGAAATCTCAGACCCAAGCTCAGATTTGCCAAAACCCCAATATAAACCTCAGAACGATTTGCCGCTTGCTTGCTTCCTTCTTGCCGCTTGGTTGCTAGCTCTACTTTCCTATTAACCTAATCCCTATCAAATCGGCATTACCTACTGCAGATTGTATCATCACAGTGAACAGCCGTTTCGAAGAGAGGAGCGGAGTCTTAAAATAAGGAAACGGCTACGAAAGGGCAAATGGGCTGCCGGAAAAAAATAAAGTTTACAAAAATCACGCTTTTTGCCGGAAAAAGCGTGAGTTTTGGGAGCCGGAAAGGGCACACCGGCATCAGCAAAAACCCCCCCCCAAAACTTTTTAAGTAAGTAGATAAAAATATATTTTAACTCGGACATAATCTTTTTGGGTTGCCCCTAAGGGGCAAACCTTTGTTGATGTGAGTTTGTGGCATATTCTATGTATATGTCAATAACCCGAAATATGCTAATAACTGCTTCAAACCAATTATTGGCTATAAACTGGCGGTGACTTCTATTGTTGGACAGCCGATCCAAATCGGCTAACCGGAGAGGCCTCGGATTTCGAATGCACTGTTCTTGTAGAGCCAAATTTTGAGCTAAGAATGTCAATCTGATAAAAGAGCCCAGTCTTTATATAAATTTCGAAGATTTTGCAGCGTAATGGAGCCTTCCAGCCGCATTCTAAGGTGTTTTTTGCATTGGAAAGATCCCTACCCAATCTTCCGAACACATCTAAGATTTAGCAAATAATAAAGCATCGACCTCAGCAGATCCGACACTCTTGATTCATCTATCGGCCTCAGCAGAATTCTTCAGAATGTCAGAGAATTGCAGGCTTATGGTTTGATTTGAATGTCTTTGTGGCTGTCTTGAGGGATCTTATCTTGCAGAGCGGAGGAGATTTGCTTAGCTCACCGGATTCAACCTAGCTCCAGATACCATAGCCAAATATTCACCATAGATGTAGAGATTGCAAAAAAGGTAAAATGAGGTCCAAAGCCTATGGTGCTTTATCCAGTGCCAGGGCTTCCACAGAAGCAAGCGCCATTCAAATACAAGAAAGTTTAGCGATTAGTAGGAAGGAAGAAAGGAAGGAAGTATATTTTAACGTCCACGGAGGCCAACTGGCCTATGAGACGGTTATAAACATACAATATATCGGAAAGTATCCAAACACAAAAGAAAACCACAGAAACCCTGTACAATGTGTCGCTACCACTGGGACGAAAAAACCCCCCATGTGGGAGGAACTTGTAGTAGGCATTCAGAGTCCCTATCTGGATGCTCAAATTCCCTGTGCTGTGAGGGACTCTTTGACGGTGGAGACTTGCAGAATGTAGGACGCCGGACGATAATCATTGGTAGGGCAAGTAGCTTGATGAATTGCTATCTCGAGCATCCAGATCGGGCATGAGTCTGCTCCTGTGTGCATATGCCTACACCCCTGTAGAGCATGGTGTTCATCTTCTACTATTTGCATGTGACAACACTAGCATAATCTCTCATGCTTGGGATTCCCCGCCCCCATTCGCATTACCCAAATGACTGCCTCAATTACGAGATGGTGGGACCCCTCGTCCTTATTGCAGCTATAGCTCTCCATTTCTTGGTAGAGATGTGTGCCTTCAAAAACTGGTGGGGGCCATGTTCAAGCGACGGATTAACCTGCGTGTGGTAGTGCTATGTTTTGGGCTTTGCAAGAGTGGGCGCAACCCATAGAGAGGTAGCAAAGCTCATTCAAATCGCTCTCTGTTCGCGATATCAGGCATATCTATAATCCGTTGATAGTCTATGGACCATCTTGCGAACCATCCCCTACAATGCTCCCCGCCACACTCTTGAGCGTTGTGGCCCTTGTGCCAATAATGGGCAGAGCCCGGGGAGGAAGACGTTGTGCATCCATTCTGTCAACCTTATGGAAATACACAAGGTGCCTGCACATAGCGAGAATCTTTGCGGGGCCAAAAAGCTTGATCTCATCAAAGAGAATCGGATAAGGCACCGTGTCCTTGACGCCTAGGCTGTATGTCAAAAAAACCTTCTGTACCCTTTCTAGCTTATCCCAAGTGCCCTTGCTAATCGCTAGCCCCCAGACCTCTACCCCATACAGCAATATTGGTTCAACGAGTGCTCGGAACAGGTGTGCTTTGCGTGCCCTTGTTAGGAGTCCATAACAAATAAAAGCTCAAGAATTTCAGAGAATTGATACATATCAGGCATTCTTTCGCCATTGCTTGCCATCCTCTAGTTATTTGAGATGCATTGCAAAATTGCACAAAAAGCTCCATCTCTGCATCATCTCAGTGCTAGGAAAAGATCCAAAATCCAGCTGGAAGAGAAAAGAGAGTATATGTGGATGCTCAACATGCATTTCCGGCGAATCGATGCAGAAGCCCCATGCGTAACGCATGGGAAAGAATTGTAGAGTTATAGTATTTGCTTCCAGATTGAAAAAAAGGGCCTTTCCGCTGAATTCTATCCGCGATAGCCATCGCCATGGCCATGGCGTAAGAAGTGATTGGTGCACGCCGCAGTTACACAGTCTGGGTGTCGGATCATTATTTGTCGCCAGCAATTTTTCTTTTGTACAGCTGTCGTTTCCCATTACTATCATGAATCTCTTTCAATAGTTTTGCACTAAGTAATTGGACACTTAGGCACTCGTCAACAAACTTAACAAGCTATTTTCAAGCACTATGTCATATGCCATTTCATAGATTACAATTATCGCCACACGTTGCCTTTGAAATTATAGATTACTCACACTGACCCCAATTTTTGGTCCACAGTTGTTTTTTCCTTGTACGGAAGTGTTGTTTTATGCCAAAAACTACACCAAAATGGCCCCAAAAGTCCACGTGGCCCGTTTATCCGGATTTGCACAAAGAGACAGTGGTTTTTTTGCAGAAATTTCCCACGGTGGTCTTTTGGCCGTTTTTGTCAACGTGTCCTTTTTTTTCACTATTGTTTTTATCAGTTTTCTTCTACGTGTGGTTTTTTTGTCACTGTTGTTTTTGTAATAAGTCATGCGTTGTTTTTTTGAAAAGTATACGCGTAGATTTACGTATTACTACTAATGAAGAAGTAAAAAAGACAGATCTTTTTCTTTTTTTCTATGCGTTTTGTTTTTTTCCTCTACTTGTAGTTTTTAAAAGTTGTCATTGTTTTCTTAGAGAAAGATGTGTAGTTTTTAAAGAAATTCACATGTTTTATTTAAAAATAATTACTATTTTCAAATATTGTTTTCCTCAATATTATATGTAGCTATATAAAAGTAGACACGTTATTTCTTAAATTGTTTATTTCCAAGTGTTGTTTTTGCAAGAAAA
Source organism: Isoetes taiwanensis (assembly GCA_021234155.1). Lineage (NCBI taxonomy): Eukaryota > Viridiplantae > Streptophyta > Lycopodiopsida > Isoetales > Isoetaceae > Isoetes > Isoetes taiwanensis. The sequence continues at coordinate 8,088,092 of JAJEKV010000038.1, read as the reverse complement.
TCAAAATAAAATATCCGTGGACTTTTTTTAAGTTTACAAAAACAACACGTTTGGTTTACACATAAACATGTTTCTAAACAATCAAATCTTGGCACGTGGCACTCATTCTTTATATGTGGATATCTTTTTTAACTAATCAAACCTTGACACGTGGCAACCACATTCTTTAAAAAAAAACCGCTTCTACTTTTTCTTTTTTTTGCCTAGTGATAATTTCAATGCAAAAAATATACATCACACAACATTTGAATGCAAACACAAACAAAATGAATACAGTCTTTTAGGGAAGGCTTTAAGAATCAAACCCAAACATTAACACAAATATTATGATATTATTATATTGCAATCTAAATTTTAGATTTACATTGAAACATTCAATGGGTAAAACTCATATCTGATTAATGGTTAAAGGTTCAGAACAATTAAATCAAAAAATGACTTATTATAATTTGAAAAACATCAGAGTCTCTGGTATTGACTTCTATATTCTTTGAGTACGATTATTCAGTGCCAATGGGGTTCGATCCAACCATATTCTCCCATGGAGTGGGACCTCCCAAAGATGCCAAAGACGATGGCACCACCAGCTGAACTTGCAACAAATAAACAAAGTGCATTTCCAGCTTGTAATTTTCGAGTCATGCCACCAAAGACCAAGCCGGATCCAACACCTAAAAGCCACGAATCACGCTGATTATGGTCAAATCACAATGTATATCAAAAAAGAAAGCATAGAAACAAGACAATTTTTTCCTAACCTCGCAAAAGCAAAATAAGGGCGGCGATGATAACCCGGATGGGAACATGTCGATGACAAAACCCCAGCACGGTTTCACGTCCCAAGGAATCGTTGTGATTCCATGATAAAACCGCATTGCAGAGGGCTGCTGCATTTGGACATCTTTCGATAATACATAACGACCACTTTGTACGGATAACCTTTTACGCCGCGACTAAAACCATATACTATAATACTTGCGGCGACAAAGCTCCAGCCCAGCCGCTTGCCCAACATTTGGAGCCAAGTAAAGGGGCTCCAGATTTTCTTCGGTGCTTTTCGTGCATTGGGGATGAGCTCCTCCTCCCATCTACTGTATCCTTCATAGTCATGCCGACTTGGTCGCATTGTTCCCCGATGTATGATCAACAATCGCCTCCCCTCAATACACGCAACCATAGCCATTTCTCCGTTTCTTTATGTTGCTAATTTCCACACATGCTATTACACAATGGCCAAAGGAAAAGCGAGGTGGATTGAGAAAGCGGACAAGAGAGAAACATGGCAAACACAGAGGTAGAGAGGTTCGGCCAAGAAACAAGAAAGATTGACCAAGAAGCGTATGTATGGATTGGGCCAAGAAACGTAGCGGCAGATTCGCCAACAAGTAGAAGCAGATTCGGCCAAGAAACCAGTGCCTAGAACAGGCCAGCGAGTTTCCTAGAACGGGCGCTAACTCACCACGGGATCTTTGCCGATTCGGTGAACTTTGCCATCGCCATAGCCGGAAGGAGCGAGAAACAGAGATCGCCATAGTTGCTTTGGACAAAAGCGGAAAAAGAAGGAAAGAAACACAAAAATGGGCCCAACCAATAGGATGATACGACACGGATCAAAATCCAGCCGCTCATCTCGACCCATCTCGTAGTTGAATTGTTTCACATTTTTTAATTTCCCTTAATTTGCATGGTTTATGTGCTAAACAATTTGCATGGTTCCTAAATAAATGTACTATATATTTTAGGAAGGCCATTGCGAGGATTGCTTCTAGCTGAGGCAAAGGGTCATGAGCCCTCCGTGGTGGCACCAAAAGCATCTTGCCATGCAAATGGCCCAAGCAAACATAAAAAGGATAGGTGTAATAACTTCGCTTGAGCGCTATGTTTTTATGAATCCTCCTCCTCTGAACATATGCTCACATTTGGCTCACTATTATTCCACAAAAGTTTGTAAATACTAGGCAAAATGATCTATGTAACCGCCAATTTTCTAGCACTTGATTTGTCGAAATTTTGGGATACATCACTCCACCGTGGGTTGACTATTTTATAGTCAAATATGGGATCTTAGATAGTAAGTACCCTACGCCTACGGTTGGCATGGAATATGATGATGTGGCACTTCAAGTGGTGACATGCCATGCCAAGAGTAGGCAAGACCAACTTTGACTAGGCAAAAATGAAGCGATGGGCAACTGGTGATGGGCAATTTTTGGCGGACATGGCAAGATATGAGTGACATGGATTTGATGACTAGGCATTCTTGTAAGAAATATGATGACTTTTAGGATGTTTGTATAGGAATTTGGCAAGGAATATGTTTCGAAGAGTTAAAAATAACTAGTAAAATCTTATTTTCGGTTGCCATGTCATTGCCACATCATTCCAGGGCCAAACTTTCATTGCGCAATATAGCAGAACCAACTTTCATTTATTAACAATTATCATGGCTCAACCTACACTACCATGTTTGCCCTTTTGAACAACAAAATCTCATGTTTGTTCAATCTCAGATGGCTTGAAGATATCGTTAAGGCACATTGATCAACAAGCCATAATTAAAAATTGGCGGTTTGAGCTAGAGAGTTGAATATATGAACAAAAGTTGGTTGAAAACCTAACCTAAATACGTTTGAAAAAGCTTGATTGAAGATTGAAAGACCATCGCCCTTCTCCATGCAAAGTGATGTCAATTTATAAAAAGCCCCACATGTCAACCCCGGCCATGGTGGACATGGTCAGAACCTCCAATTTACTTAAGCTAATCACTCTTTTTTGAAAAACAAAAGCTGGAACCAAAAGGGTTTACTTTGTGATATTTACCATATGATTGGCATTACAGATTGTTAAACAATACATTTGTTTGGCGATGGATGCATATTGAACAGTCTTTGTGAAGTGTTGTTTACTGAAATCTAGGTCTAGTGTGATCTCATATTGTGCTACTTATGTGATAACATTGGAAAGATAGATTTGGTGACTTGATTGGTCACAAATGGCTAAGCATGTCTGGTACCAGTATTAATGCATGATAAGATTTTAATGTCACGTTGTGGGCTGTTGGAGCATAGTGTCATGCACATTAAGTTAATAAGTGATGTTACATTTTGTAAGCTAATAAAGATCAAGGGACATCTATGAATGAATGGTGAATCTATTTTAAATAATAATGTAGTCTTTGGATCTAGGATGACTAAATGAATAAGCATATCTTTTCTCAAAAATAAAAATGGGAGTAGGAGTACTTGATGTGGCTGGATTTAAAACCCCGGGGTAGATATTTGGGGACATGTACTTACTAGTAAATCGAGGCGTTTTAAAGTTGTGAACTTTATCGGCCCGTAGTCGTGTAGTAAGAATATAATCGAAGAAGAAATGCAAACGCCCACGGGCAAGATTCTGCGGACTTTTGGGCGCAGCTACTTTCGGGGTTTAGCATCAACACTCTCCCTCTACGTGATCATATGGTGAAAGGGCCTAGTCGAATCTAACTAGGATATGACCTTGAAACGTAAACCATGTGTGTTGTTAGGTTCTTGAACGGTTTACGTTATGGAGCTCATTTTCCCTCCCAGACCATTTAATCTGCTTCAAGTAACTTTTGCTTGAAAGGGTTCAAAAAAAATCCAAGATCTGCTTGGAGAACTTATCAAACTGTGAAGCGTCCTGTGGTCGACTGTGTAGAACCCCAAGTGTTTTGTCGGTCAGGCAATATAAAGTGCTCCGGAATGGAGATTCGACTTCGCCATATCATCCGGAATACCGAAATTACCCTAAGAACCAAGTTATACGGTCATTTTTTGCAACGAAAGAAACACGAACCCCTCTACGTGACAGTATTCCGCAGCCACCTCTTAGGCCAATTGACTACGAACCTGTTGGACATGAGCCACTTTGCCACTTCTTAGAGAAGGGGTGGTCTTCTGCTCATGAAACTTGGTCTCCAGGGTAATATCGACGTTTTGAGTCCGTTTTCGTGCGTCGGGTTCACAGTGCGGGTGGGAGAGTTGCTTTCGTCAGTGGCGGGGGGGCCTTTGGGAGAGGACCTTTGGGGAATAACCTTTTGGAAGGTTTTAAGGGTGCTTCTTCTGGTGTCAACACCCTTCCTCTACCTGATGACATTACGCAAGATCCTGGTCGAATCTGACTAGGATATGGCCTTCGAAACGTAAACCCTGTGTGTTGCTAGGTTATTGAAGGGTTTACGTTATGGAGGTCGAGTTTTGTCCGGTTGCACTTGCGACATGGTCGAGAAGCTGCAGTTGAAAACTCGAAGCAATAGGAACTGACGGAATGGGGTTTGGATTTATCCTGCTCCCAATGTGGCAATTAGAAATCAAGAGCGCCTTTTGCAGTAGTAAAATTGTTTTGGGATCATTAGGGATGGCTAATAGATCCAAACTCACATTTCGGTTGACATGGCTCCGTATGCATGTTTAGAAAAGGTACACCTAGTTATCTAAAGAAAACGACCACGTTTTAGCCCTCCGGCGTAAACCCCGTGGTGTTGCTAGGTTATTGTAGGGTTTATGTTTCGGACGAACTTCTTCCTGGAAGGTTTTAGGGCTCCGTCTTCTCGCATCAACGCCCTCCACTACCTCATGACATTGTGGCAAGATCCCGGTCCAATCCGACTGGTATGGCCTTCCAAAACGTAAACCCTGCGGCGTTGCTAGGTTATTGTAGGGTTTACGTTATGGAGGTCAGAAGTTTTATTCGATTGCACTTGAGACATGGTCAAAGAAGCCGCAGAAAACAAAAGCAATAAAACCGGCGAAATGGGGTTTGGATTTTACAGAAGGCGGGCTTTCCTACCGGTGCTCCCTCAGGAGGGCAATGCCAATACCTCCCTTCGGGAACCGGGTTTCCATATCCGACCCGTTGAATTCTCCATTCAAGTAACTTGCTTGGCGCAGCTCAAACAAATTCAAGATCCGTCAGGAGAACATATCAAGCCGCAAAGTGTCTTGGCGATCGACCGTGTAGAAAACCCAAGTGTTTTGTCGTTGGAAGGCAAGCAAGGCCCCTAATGGAGATTTGACTTAGCCATGTCGTCCTCGAAACAGCAAAATTTACCCTAGGGACCAAGTTACGGTCATTTTTTGCAACAAAAGAAACACTAACCCTCTACATGGCGGTGTGCACCCCTCCGCTTAAGGCCAATACACTCTGAACGTGATGGACATGAGCTACTTTGGCTTCGGGAGGCAGGGGGTGGTGTTCGCCCACGGAACTTGGTCTCCGGGGCAATGTCGATGTTTCAGTCCATTGGCGGTCCGGATCACGATTCCGGGGTGGGAGAGTTGCCCGTCCGTGGCCAAGGACCTTCCAGAGAGGACTTTTGGGACGAACTTCTTCTGGAAGGTTTTAGGGCTCCGTCTTCTGGCATCAACGCCCTCCCACTACCTCATGACATTGTGCAAGATCCAGGTCAATCTGACCGGGGTATGGCCTCCAAAACGTAAACCCCGTGGGTTGCTAGGTTATTATGGGGTTTACGTTATGGAGGTCGAGAGTTTTATTCGGTTGCACTTGAGACATGGTCGAAGGCTGCAGTTGAAAAACAAGAAGCAATAGAAACCCGGCGAAATGGGGTTTGGATTTACCGAGGCAGGCTTTCCTACCGGTGCTCCTCCCGGAGGGCAAATGCCAATGCCTCCCTTCCAACCCGGTTTCCATATCCCAAAGGGTTGAATTCTCCATTCAAAATAACTTGCTTGAGCAGGCTCAAACAAATTCAAAGATCTGTCCGGAGAACATATCAAACAAGAAAGTGTCCTGCATCGGCCCACCGTAGAAACCCAAGTGTTTTTGTCGCTCGACGGCATACAAAGGCCCCCGGAATGGAGATTTGACTTACGGCCATGTCAGTCCGAAACAGCAAAATTATCCTAGGGACCAAGTTACCGGTCATTTTTGCAAGCAAAGAAACACGAACCCTCTACATGGCGGTGTTCCGCACCCTCCGCTAAGGCCAATACACTACGAACGTGTTGGACATGAGCTACTTTACGCCTCCTCGGCGGGGGGTGGTCTTCCGCCCAAAACTTGGTCTCCGGGGTAATGTCGATGTTTCGAGTTCCATTGGGGCGTGAAAGGACCACCTTTGTTCGGGTTTTAGGGAGGTTGCCGTCCCCACTACCGAGGATCCTCCGAGAGGACCTTTGGGGCTTCCAAAACGAACTTCCTACGAAGGTTTTAGGGGCTCGAATCTTATTCGGCATCAGACATGGTCCTCCCACTACCTCATGACATTGTGCAAGATCCTGGTCCAATCGGCCCGAGGGGGCTTTCATATGGCCTCCAAAACGGAAACCACATGCGTTGCTAGGTTATTGTAGGGTTTACGTTATGGAGGTCGAGTTTTATCGATTGCACTTGAGACATGGTCGAGAAGCCGCGATTGAAAACAAGAAGCAATAGAAATAGACGAAATGAGGTTTGGATTTATCCTCCTCCCGGTCAGGTCGCAATTAGAAGTCAAGAACACATTTTGTAGTAGCAATGCGTTTTGGAATGATTCACTACCTCGCCAATAGATCCAAAGTCCATTATTTTTCGGTTGCCATGGCTCCGCATGCATGTTCGAAAAGGTACACCAGTCCCAAGTGCAACCCGACCATGTTTTGGCCTCCATAACGTAAACCCTACAATAACCTAGCAACGCCGCGGGGTTTACGTTTTGGAAGCCATACCCCGGATCGAGATTGGACCAGGATCTTGCACAATGTCATCAGGTAGTGGGGAGGCACAATGTCGTTGGCGGGTGATCCGACTGAGCCCCAAAACCTTCCGGAAGAAGTTCGTCCCAAAGGTCCTCTTTGGAGGTCCCCCACCACGGACGGGGCAACTCTCCACCCTGAACCGCGGATCCCGACTTCGCCAACGCATCAAACATTGACATTACCCCGAGACCAAGTTTGGTCGGCGGGCAGAAGACCACCCCCTTCCAAAGCCAAAGTAGCTCATGTCCAACACGCTAGTGTATTGGCCTTTAGCGGGAGGGTGCGTATCACTGCCATGTAGAGGGTTCGTGTTTCTTTTTCGCAAAAAATGACCGTGTAACTTGGTCCCTAGGGTAATTTTGCTTTGCTTGACGACATGGCAAGTCAAATCTCCATTCCGGGGCCTTTGTACCGCCCGAACGACAAAACACTTGGGTTTCTACACGATTCGACTGCGTGGACACTCCTTTGGCGGCGATATGTTCTCCCTGACGGATCTTGAATTTTTTGAGCCTGCTCAAGCAAGCACTTGAATGGAGAATTCAATCCGCCGGATATGGAAACGGGTTTTTGAAAGGAGGCATTGGCATTTGCCCTCCCGAGGAGTTATAATCGGTAGGAAAAGCCCCCTCGGTAAATCCAAAACCCATTTCTATCCGGTTTCTATTGCTTTTGTTTTCAATCGCAGCTTCTCGACCATGTCTCAAGTGCAATCCAATAAAACTCGACCTCCATAACGTAAAACCCCACAATAACCTAGCAACCCATTGGGTTTACGTTTTGGAGGCCAAAACGTGGTCGACTTTTTGATAACTAGGTGGACCATTTCTAAACATGCATGGGGAGCCATGAGAACTGAAATAACAGAGTTTCGATCTAGTCGCCAATCCGAAAGTGACCCCAAACAATTTTGCTAACTTTGATAAGGCTCTACACTTTTAATTGCAAAACTAGGGGAGAATAAATCAAAACCACTTGTCTTACAAAACTAGGAGGAGAATAAATCAAACTAGGAGGAGTAACTTGTCTTACATGGAATACTAGTATAAGGACATGTGATCGCACGTGCATCACATGTAGCAAATCAAGTACTCTCCTACCACTATAAAGACCCGTGATATGGAAGGATAGCACATGTAGAGAATCAAGTATTCTTTCCTACTTCTATAAAGACATGTGACAATAGAAGTATTACACATGTCATAATTCATGTATTCTTTCCTACAATGCCTTAGAAAATAAAGTACTCTGTCCTACTACTATAAAGACATGTGACATGGAAGCATCACGACATGTAGAGAATCAAGTATTCTTTCTTACTTCTATAAAGACATGTGACAATAGAAGTATTACACATGTCGTAATTCATGTATTCTTTCCTACAATGCCTTAGTAAATAAAGTACTCTGTCCTACTACTATAAAGACATGTGAATGGAAGCATAGGACATGTAGAGAATCAAATATTCTTTCCTACATCTATAAAGACATGTGACAATAGAATTATTAGACATGTAGAAATTCAAGTATTCTTTCCTACAGTGGATTGTATTATAAAATGACATGTCACAATAGAAGAAACTACAAAACAACAGTGGATGTTTTAGTCCACTGAAAAAAGAACACCATTATCGAACAAAACCATACCTCCACAAATCCACATGTAGGATTCTTTGAAAACAGGACATGTAGACCTACCAAAACTGATGTTTTCAACAGTGGACCAAAAATCGGGGTGAGTGTGACTTGTACGAGGTACGAGGTATGGATCAAATATGAACGAGTAGAGATGATCCTTGTGATTATTCACAGATATAGGTATGCCTCGTAAAATGAGCACGTAATTAATGTATTTTTTACATTCTCTAAATACAATGCTTATTTTTTGCATTGTGTTGATGATAGTAGAATTTTGCTATTATATTGTTTCATGCCAAAGTAGAATGATCGGACCTTCCTTAAAATCAAAGGATATTTTGTAGATTAGGCAAATATTTTGTAAGCCATGCTTGCTCTCCTTGGCATTGCCAGGTCTGAATCTTACATTTTGCAGCCTGGCGATGCCGGTTAGCCGGTTTGCACAGCAGCCGCCCAGCAACAGTGACAACCGACAAGTGTCTGGGTGAAGGACACAGAGGTGTCATTCATTGTAAAAAATCAAATGTCAAATATTACTAAAACAAGAATAGAGCTTTACAACCTTAGATACACAACCTTAAAGCATTTACTTCTTCAAATATAATGTCTAGCAAATCAAGTTTATACACACCAATAGAGATTGAATTTTAAATTTCAAAGCTACCATTGCTTATATACTAGAGCACTGTTCATTTGGGAAAACCCTAGCATTGAATGAATTTGAACTCATAAAGAAAGAGGCTTCTCATACCTCCTGTTGATTCAACTAAATATCACACCACCGTGCTTTGTTATCTGTACAATTTGAAGTTAAATACAGGCAGTTCCGACGGTGCAGGAACCACCAGTCTCTACTCGGCCTGATCAAACAGGCACCAAGGTTTTTGAATAGTTTCTTGGCTCCACATTAGTGGGTCGAGATTGAACATTCTCAATGAATAGTAACTATTTACACTATTCACATACCTAGGTCACATTGACAAACTTAGGTTAAATATATTCATGATGCATCCTAAGTTGATATCATAATGTTCCACCCTTGTAAACCTTTCTTCCAAGAATTTTGCTTCAGTGTATTACCACATAGACTGTTCTTTGGAAGTACCATGTTTCTATTTGAATCACCATTCTGTAACTTTTCATAGATAACCACAATTCCGTTATTTTGAAATTATTCCATCATTTTGAAATTTACAAATAGTGACAACCCCAATTTCAACAATGTGGAATTGCATGTAAATACTTTTTATTATCAGCCTTAATTCTAACAGGTCTCAAATTACAAGTTAACACTTAGTTAATCACAAGCCAGCATTCCACATTCAAGTAGATGTAGCTCAACATATTTATACTCATCGACAATGAGAGTAAGATATTCATATACTGAAAGTAAGATTACAATGAAAGCATGAATACAATGAAAAGTAAGATGCACCGAAAGTAGGATTACCATGAAAGTAAGATTCACATCATACGATACTCATGGACTCTCGTACTTATATTTTGCTTGTTCGGCTATCTTCTCTAGTGATTTCAGAACTTTATCCTTCAAAGAGATTAGAATCTTCATGTACCCCTTTCTCGGATCCACCTTGCCCTTTCTGGGGTTCCATGACATCAACACGGATTTTATTTCCACCCATTGGGGTGGATCACTTGCATCATACTTCCATTGCTTATTAAAACAATATTTGTAGCGCTCTTTTTCAGTAATGACTCCTTTTCCACTTACTGGGCGCCACCACTCCATATGCACCTTGTTTCTGTTAGGGTTATTAGCTTCCCTACAAATGCTCGAGACAGTATACCCTAACCAAATAGGATAAGTATCTTCCTCTGATGGCCTAACAGCCATCCTTCAAATCCATCTTAGGATCATATGGAGCAAGTCCATAATACTTGGGACGCTCCTTTCTAAGTCCAACATGGTGCTCTTCTTCCTCTTCCACCTCCTCTTCAGACTCCTCTATCTCAAGTGCATCGGCTGCTGATCAGGTTGGAATTGGCCATGGTCAAGCCTCCATCGACTTTGAGGTAGCCAACCCTCTCGAAGGACACTATTACGTGTGTCCAAACTCCCTAAAAGTATATAAACTTCATTCTAACAATTTACAAGTGCTTCATTGCACGCTCCTCTCTCTGGTGCTATATGTTTATCTGCTAAGGAATGCCACAACAGCGTCATCGCATCATGACAGAGAAATATAATGACTAACATTTCTAGGATGTAAGACAACATTGAATCATAACCCCCAATGATAGGTGGGTTGACAACATAAAAGGGGCATATAATAGTAGCTTAGAAGCCATAAGACGGTTAACGAAGACGTAAAGGAGTAAATGGATTGGTGACTCTACTGAATAAAGGCCACAACCAAAGCAGCCAAAGGGTGAATTGTATACGTTGTGCCAGGCGTAAGGGCCGGGATACTGAACATCGGTCATAGACGTAGAAAACATTATTGAAGAAGAGAAGGAATGAAGGACCCTTATTAATGATATTTAGCGACCTAGATAGGAAGGTTATTACCTAACATGAAGGGTGGTCTTTGCTAACATGCAAAGATAGATTTTCGGCTTGAAAGGCAGCAAGAGCTAGAAAGCTTATTTAAAAATTTGGTGTATGGCTTAGGGAAGAAGACTTTCATGTCCTAGTTCAACATGGTGAATTGAATTCACCAAGAGCCTTTTTAATAGATAGATAGATAGATAGATAGATAGATAGTATTTTTATGTCATGCCACATTGGCAGCGTCCATGAGGACATATGACGGACCCCCAGAGACTTGAACACAAGATCTCTTAATAGAGGAGGCCTATCTTGAGAGGTCTTTGGGTGGTACTGTCCTTTGGGATATTCACATAATCCCTTTGAATATGTAAGTTCATTTGCGGAACTTAAGGACGTTTAGGCACTAAAATAATGGTTGGAAATACTTTGCCCCAACCATATCTGGATACCCTAGAAGGAGGTAACTAGTCAACAATGGTTGGATGCTATTGAAGGTACAGTGGAAGAACCCCAAAAGAGGGTAGGCTGCTGTCAATTTGACAGGCGCGTGGTGTAGATAATTAATCACAGCCATATAGGCGGTGAAGTTTGGCACAAAATAATACTAAAGTTTGTACCCGGGATTGATTAGAATAAAGTGTTGACATTGTTGTGGGGGTTCTAACACAAGAAGGGTGGTAGGATTAAAGCTACCCATGGTCTAGAGGGGTGCTGCATGGCAGTCCCTAGTTGGTTGGGCGAAAAGAGACTCTTTCTCTGGGAAATGAGACGAATCAAGGCTTAGACACTAGAGAGAAACAATGTTAATTATAATTATGTCTATAAAATATTACTTAACCCTTAATATATAACGTCGAATAAGGTCTAATATAAAGCATATGAATGTAGTATAGATTGAATCATGGCAAGGCCCGAAGAAATTTTGTTATCAAGGCATTTACCAAAGGAAAAAAATATTTAAAGCTATAGGTCTAGAAACGTCGATAACTGGACATTATTATCGTCATCTAAAGAATATCCAAGGTGAATAGTGGATTAGAATCCAACTTGGAAGTTTCTATCTTACTCCGAGGAATTTCCTTCCATCGCTCAGCGTGAACGTTCGTCGAAATGGTTGCGGAAAAATTTCGCAATGATGATAATAACTCTTAAGTTATTCCTAACTCACCATGGTTGCACAAGTCCAATGGAGTTGTTGCCACCCCAGCGTCGGTTTAGGGAAGAGTGGTGGTAGACAGGAGTCTTTCTAGAGAAATAGAGATACTATTGGTTAAGTATAATATGAGACTATATCCACTAGAAAGAGGCTTACCTTGTTGATAAAGGGTTTGACTGGGTGGTGGGAGGTCAAGGGTTCAAGTCCCCATAGTACACTTTTATATAAAAGTTGCTATGCAGAGAAACAGGGTACTACATATGTATAAGAAATATGTGTAACATATATATATAACGGCTTGGTGTGGTGGTAAGCACCTAAGGTTGGAGTTGAGAGGTTGTGGATTCAAATCTGGGTTGAGGTGCCAAAAAAATACGTATACAAGAATAATAAAAAATTTTATACGGCAAAAATACGCATTTCATATGGTCGGGCGCCGGTCCCGTTATACGTTTTCCATTTGAATTCTAAGACGCCCAAATGTGAGCGGCGCCCGAGTTGACTTTTGGCCCACTTTTTCGCCATTTTGATGCCGGCTGTTGACGCCCCTAGTGTAATTCGACCATGCCCGACGTGTTGGCGTGAAAATCGCCTCAATCCGAGTTACCTAGAGAAAGTTATGGCATGTGGAAACAAGAGACCTCTTTTTCTCTAAAAACTTGACATACTTGATTTTAAGAACTCACACCTTAATTCCTAACTAGCTTAATTAACCTCCCATAATTAGATCAACATACATACTAGCTATAGAATTAGAATACTTTACCCTAGATTACCCGTACTACCTATCGACTAACAAGTTAAGATATGGCCAGTGCTATGATCTGGTCTGCCAAAATCATGGCTCTGATACCATTGTGACGCTCCCCGAATCCATAGGATGCTACCATTGTATAAATACGGGAAATTCCCCTCCCATGGCGATTCCATCACCACGGAAAGGCCCTCCGTCTAACTCGGACCACTTGTGATGGCCAAGTGTCCGGGTGACGGACACGGAGGTGTCATTCGTCCCATGCCTTCTATGGGAATCCTATATAGTGGAAGCGTACATACATGTTAGCACCTAGCAACAATACTAACAAATAATATACCACCACGAAGGGTGGCCCATCATTATCAATATAACTAACAACAGAATACCAACATAACAAAGGAAATACACCATAACCAAGGGCTCTATCCCGGGCTCAGACTCTATGGGGGGACTGATGGTCAGGGCCTCAAGATAACAGCAGACAGAGGTATAACATGGCGTTGGTTGGCATAAGACAATGGCTAGGGTTGTCCACTCCATCCGCCCCTCCTGTGCACACTTTGCAGATAGGCTGAATCATGCTATGACGTGCTTGTAGCCCTCCGGAGACGCAATCCCAAGGAATCACCCTTCGAGACTACTCCGGGTTACCTCTCCTCGGTCCGATGAGGCAGGTCAGAGAGGCGTCTCCTCCCCGAGCATGACGGATCCCTGGGTGTGCTAGAGAACACGTGCCGCATCAGCGACCCCCGCATCCGTACCCGACTTACTCCCCTAAATCTAAAGGCTAGATCACCAGCCCGTTCGAGCCTAGGACGGCCATAAGACTCTCGCCCTCCGGCCCAGAGAGTGTCAGACCCATACCCGGCCAACACACAGTGACCGGCTATAAGCCTAGCACACTATAGAAGTCCTGTAGCTGCGCTAGGCAAGACCCCACTCCCGATTCACCCTCATACCCGTTATCTGGTGCTGAACCACATCATAGCATCCACAGCCAGGTTGGCTCTTGTGCACATGCCGCATTTACTGGGTTTTAAGGGTTCTATCTAGGAACATCTCTACTTCTAGATGGCCTTTAGGTTTCTACCCCCCTTTTACCCATACAACACAGGAGGAACATATAGAAAGCTATCCTTATACATCCATCGATCCATAGCTTCGAATAGAACATAAAATAAAGATTAACCATACATCTATTCATACAAGGGTTAATTCCAGCTACCTTCTGAGCATACAAGGGTTAGTCCTATGGCTATCTAGGAATCCAAGCTATCTACGTACTAACCGGGATCATAGCTAAATCCACTATCTCTCTGGTTCTCCATCCTTCTGGCTGGAACAGGGTGGAACAGCAGCTCCTCCTCCACCAACCTCCCCCAATTCGAATTGGGGCAAATGGGGGTACAAAACCCCAATTTGGGTCCCAAGTTAGCAACTCTCCCTTGCCCAAACGATTTGGGCCAGGTGGCAACTCTAGATTGGTTAATATTAACTAATTTGATATTTTAGCCCTTTTTAATATTAGGTTAAGCCCTAAATTCGAATTAGGGTTTTGGGTTAGGTTTCCACTTTAATAATTAATAACTAACATAGCTAACCTTAGCTTATGCAATGGGAAGGACCTTGCAACAGACTTTGGTCTGGAAGACTGCCCGGGCCATGATCCTGTTGGTTTTTTATCAGAGCACTAATTTTGAATTTTTGAATTTGAATTTGAATTTTAAATGTGAAAACATCAAAACAGATCGGATGGAGGAAGGAGTTACCTGATGGATCAGGTGGGCATGCACGACCGAATTTTGAATTCAAGAGGTGCAACACACGGATTTGTTTAAGTTCGTCAGCCATCGAATTTTGGTTTAGGGTGGGTTAATAGATCGTAAACTAATGCGTGGACGGCCACGGAGATCTAGTTCACGAGAAGGGAAGATCTCCCCAACTAACCCACACAAACTTGGCATCCACGTGGCAGCAGGGAAGCATAAAAAGGAATAAAAGATTTGAAATTCAGCCTAAAAATTAGTGGCGATTAATTGCCAAATGGCGAAATTTAAGGCCCAATGGTTAGGTTTTGGCGAAAATACATGACTTCTTTTCCTTGAAAAAAAAAAGAAAAGTAGACAAAAAAAATTTCGGTCTGCCATAATGTCGAGGTCGTTTAGCCTTCCCGAGTTCGTGATTGTCGGCGCACCGCTAGAAGAATCGCCTAATTTGAAATGGTTTTTGTGTTTAAGATGGGTAGGTTTCGACAAAATTTGGTTGCCGCCATTGAATCCAAACCTGAGAATCGCCATCTGGCATACAAAGCCGGCTATCCTTCATCACTTACGATTTGTTCATGGGTAGGTTACTATGCTCTGTTCACGATTTTTTAGTCCTCATTTACATTCCTGAAGAAAGACTCTTTGTGCAATGCAGGCTAGCAAGGATCTGGAACAGCTTCCAGAGCAATTGAGAAGGGTCAAACCTGTTTCAAATTACATTGAGAAGGCTCAACAAACCTATTTCAAATTGCCAAGAAACCCATTTCGAATTGCTTTTGTGACTGAATCTACCTATTTTGTACCTACTGTGATGTGCTGAAGCTAACCTATTTCGTATCTTGTGGCTGATTTTCCCTGTTTCGTTTTGTTGCTGAATCTATTCTTAAAGCTGCAGGTAAGTTTGTGCAATCCTCTGATGATCAAATGCACTGTTCTTGAAGGAAAGATCATTTTTGAGTTTTGGTTTGCAGATGCAAGAAGAAAGGTATTATTGAGGCTTATATTTTATTACTGGAAACTACCATTATTTCAGCTATCCTCTCCCTCGTCGGTAAGCAACAAAGTAGATTTGCCATATATTCTGCATGCAGCATGGATTGTAAATGTGTTCGCCATATATTGGCCCATTCAAAGCATAATGCAATCATTTTGTAGATGTAGCATATATGGTGTTAGATATTAAACTGAAACTTTATTTTAGATGATAATGCAATATGTCCTCTTGTTAACTTCTATAATGCTGCCCATCCAAGGAAGGATGGGTTTTAAGAAGGATAGATTAACGTTTGCAGGAGATTATATGGTTTATAAGACTAATTATTACAGCAGATCATGTACAGCTAGGAGCCTCCTAGATAAATGCATAAAAATAAAAAAACGAACTGAAACATTCAAAATTAAGAAACTTTTGTCTGTATGAGATAATGTCAGTCTTGTTTTCTCTTGTAAAGAACTGTTTATGTCTCTTATATGCTACTAATTCTTCTTGAAACTTCCAGGGCAGAGCTAGATGGCCTGTGCATGACTTCTGTTGGTTGCCATTATCTCCTAATGGATGCAGAGTGATCTGCCTTTATGTAGGATCACCTTTTACGTAGGCTATTTCAGATTACTTCAATTCTTTTTTCAACAGTAAATCTCTTTCTTATAGTATGTTTAGCACCATTAATTCTGCCTTTTCTAGTACAATTAAATATTATTGGAATGCATGGTTTCTTTCAGGTCTATCACAACCATGTCCAAGCAAACTAAATTAAAAAACTTTCTGAGCAGTAATTCAAGTAGTAGACATGGCAATGTGCCTTGTGCTACCAATTCGGCTGGTTTGGATTCTTTTAGTGAAGATGTGCCCAACATCACTATTAGAGATGTCAGCAGTCCTGGCAGCCAAGACCATTCTAAAGAGTCCACGGATAAAGCTTCAAAAATTATTGTAGCTTCATTAAGAAAGAAAAGAAAGAGTACTTATGTGATAGGCAGATGTTTCAGGGATGAATGGATCGCTGAATTTCCTTACATCGAACGTGTAGAGATTCGTAGTGAAGAATGGGTGAGGTGCAAGGTTTGTACTTGGGCTTCTTCAAAAGATTCAGTTTTTCAGTGCAAATATGATAGCATTGCCAAACACCATGGAAAGAAAAAACATGTTATTGTGGATGAGGATGGAGAAAGCTTTGAGGCAATTGAGTGGATGTCTGATAATAGGCATAAAAAAAAATCAGAAAAAGTATGAGGAGCATTTGCTAAAGGTGCAACAAACTAAGGAAAAGAAGACGGTCTTACATGTTTTATTTTCACAACAAGAAAGGCAGGAATGCAAAGCCAAGACTGTACAGATGAGAGCAATACTCTACTTACTTGCTAATGGAAAACCCATGCGACAATATTCCCAACTGAGAGAGCTTTTTCTTTGTAATAATGTTCCCTCTTGTCCAGTAACACATTGGTCTATCCCTTCTGGTTGGGAATTTGCTGATAGCATGAATGAAACTTTAAAGCGTGAGCTTCGATCCACTCTAAAATCAGCTACATTCTTATCATTGTCCATGGATGAAGTGACAGCAGTGGACAATACTCATTGGGTTGCTATGCATGTGTATAGAATACAAAATTTTCAACGAAGATCACATTTCTTAGGCATTCAAAAGCTTTATGATGATGCTATTGCTGAAACATTGTTCAATGTTCTTCAAGATTGTTTGTATGAAGGTGCAGGTTTATCAATGGAGGAGTGCGCACAAAAATTCATTTGTTTTGGGGCTGATGGTGCATCAGTAATGCAAGGAAAAAGATCTGGTGTTCGTCTTCAGACTAATGTTGTCCCTTATATGCAAATTATTCATTGCATGAGTCATCGCACGAATCTTGCGTATAAGGTCATTTCTGATTTTCCTACTGTTACTAAGGTTGAAAATTTGGTGAAGGCAGCATACAATTTCTTTTCTGATAGTCCTCAACGTTTATCAGCATTAAAAACATATGCCGAGGGTTTAACAGATGGAAATAAGTTGTTAAAAGATATTAACACAAGGTGGATATCCCTCTCTAAGCCTGTGCGAAGATTGTGTAAAGAGTACATGTCAGTTGTAGGTGTGGCAAATGAGTTTAGAGGCAGCAACGATTCTGGTACAGCAGAAGAGCTATATGGCTTATTAATTGATGGCGAAACTTTGTTTACTTTGTTTGCATTAGAACCTTTATTGGCAAAGCTGAATTATTTGATTAAAATATCTCAAGACAGCCATATATTTATTCATGAGTATTCGGTGGCAAGAGAGAAATTACAAGGTGAGATAGAAGATATGTATATGGATGATTCCACGACAGGGAAAAGTTGGTTTGAACGTCGAAGTGATCATTTATTTGATATGTGGAAAAGGTTAATGAAAATCGGTACAAGTGAAAGTTTTCTTGCTTATGACAACCAGGGTGTTCTATGCATTCATGTCAAGGGTGAGTCACATGGTTTGAAAATGGTCAAGACAAATGGAAGAGGTGGATATAGAAGACGATCTGATATGCTAGCTTCTGATGTGCAAACTATAACTGACAATGTGAAGGCTACTATGAAGCAGGTAATGAATTTATCATTTTTGTTTAATACCTCAAATGAATTTGTTGTTGCACTTGCATTTTGGATGTTCAATCAGAAATATAAGTCTAAAACTTCTTTTGATGATGATGCATTTCTAATTTTTGCAAATTGCAAACAATTTGGCCAATGAATTACGGTGCAGATTTCCACCCGATGAAGTTCTTGAAGCTATGGGTGTAATTTTTCCACATTTTTGGAATCATTCACATTCTGAAAAAGCCGCATCTGACTCTTTTCAAAAGAGTTTTAAAGCTATCAAGAAATATTTTTGTTGTGACAAGGTTGTGGAAAGTGTTCGCATTCAAGGTCTTCTAGACTTTGAGCAGTTGCGGGTTCAATCATCCTTCTTTGTAGAGACAATATATGAACAATTTTTGGAGCTTGAAGATCCACTAGAATTTGGTGCTGCCACACGCCTTTGGAGGAAGCTTGACTCGAATACTATATTACGTAAGGCAATTTCTGAGTACTTTAAGCTGGCTGAATTATCTTTATGTATGATCTTAGGCAGTGTTGAGGACGAGAGATGTTTCAACACCTTAAATTTTGTGAAGAATAAGTTGCGCAATCGGCTAGACGGGAATCTTGATGCCACTTTACGATTGTATAATTGTGAGCATAATCTAGACAATTTTCCATATGACATTGCATTCCAGTTGTGGAATGAAAATTGTAAACGAAGAGGTACTAGCAAGACACACCCCGTTGATGATTATGCAAATGGAATTGCTGCAACAACTCTTCAAGGAAGAGCTGAACCAAATACCATATCTGCAATGCACTGATATTCATGATTAAAACCTTGCTGGAAAATAGAGGTAATTATCTAACTTGGTTGTTTTTAGTTGTAACTTATAAGTGTTGGTTACTTATGAATTATAATTCTTATTGATATTTGTAATGGCAGGTAGTTTTGGGCTGGCAGCTGATGGCAAAAAAACTGTTTATGGCAAGGCACAGATTCGACAACTATTTGTTTGAATTACATAATCATTTTATTATATTAATATCATTATGTATTCCCTGTTTGAATTACAGAATCATTTTATTTTATTATATTAATATCATTATGTATTCCTTGGTGACTTAAAGAGAATATGAATCACCAATGTAATGAGCATTGCATATGAAAATTGACCAACATTTTGTTCTTTATTTTTTATATGAAGTCTGGAACAAAAAAAGGAAAAAGTAGAGAAAAAATAGAATCGCCAAAGTAGATTTTTGGGTTGCCCCTAGGGGGGCAAACCCTTGTTGAGGTGGGTTCTTAGCATATTCCAAGAATATGCTGGTATATACCTAGTATATTCAGAAAACCGCTAAAAACTTGGTACAGCCCTTAAACCGGCGGTCATCCTAGTTAGTCGGGCGAGGCTCTTCTTTCACCGAGTAGCCGGGTTAGCCAGCCAAGGATATGGCTCGTATTGACATAATCGCGTGCATGCGTGATTTTTTTTCTTTTTGCAATGGAGACGGTTTGCGGCAAAGCAAGGAGGATTGATCGGAACGATGCGCGGTATCCCCCTCAAGACGGCGAAAGGGGAGATACTTGTTGAATATCCCAATGATCACGATCCGATATCGCTTTTAGTAATCCCCTTTGATTTCTAGGCGAGCATATAATAAAATTTATTGGCATTGATTGTTCTTTCATTGCTTGAAGTGCTTCCGTCCGAGGTTTGGTTATTTGTCATGTCTCACAACCTTGTTGGATCGATACCAACAAACTTTGGTGTCTAATCTATTCTTTATGATGCTTTGCAGCGTTATCATTATCACTAATGTGTTCTCGATGAGAAGGTCCCCAAAGTCCCGGATATGTCCTATGAGGTAAGACTATATCCACGCAAAATCCATTCTTCCACAATGAACAAGTTTGTTGTAAAGTATGAATTATATTGTTATATTTCAAATCTTAGAGATTACTTGTGTGGTAAAGGGCGAGGGTTAAACTTTAACTTAGAATCCAACTCTTTTAATATACGATGTTTGAAAATAAGGATCCGGAATGGAATGATGAAGATCTAAGGAAGAAGACGGCCGAGAAAAATAGCACAATGTGGAACGCCGCTACTCCGTAACTCGTGGGCCTTGCCAAATATTCCCGCCACAGATTCTCCCCTTTTGTTCTTTCTTGTCGCCTCGGCAATCATCTTTCATATGGCGGGAGCAGATCAAGGCATTCGGCAAACCCTCGATATTTCTTAAGGTACTAGAATTTTTGTTTTCTTCTTTAGTCTTATGGCTTCGTCTCTCGATTTATTTCATAAGCTGAAGTATGTGTCACTTTGTAAGCACATTCCATGAAGGAACTGGGGCAAAGGAAATCCATCGACCCCTCTGTTGCCGATTTTGGTCAGATCGGCTTTTGGCGGTCGACATTTTGTTTTGAGAAACACCGCAGTTTTACGCTCAGGGGTTTCCCTTGCCGCCACGCTCAAATAATGGATTTTGTTTATCCGTTTTGCCCTTGAGTGATGGTTCCAAGCTCTGGCCATGGCAAAGAAAAGAGGACATGCAAGTGCTACTTCCATCCCGGTATAAAATTAGTTTTTTCTCTCTAAATTGCCTAAGATTGTTGTTTCTCGATTTAATGAATTTCTTTGATTGTATAGTAAATGGATTTGTTCAAGTGATCCAGCCCTATGTACTCTAGCAATGAGCGAGTTTACCGCCAATGGGATATTATCAAATGGCGAAAGCTTGACAATGTGATTTTCCCAATCACCTTTTGGTCCTTGTCCATGGTATCCTTGCCGTAAAAAGAACTAGGAAATTTCTTTGAGAATTTACGCTTCTTATGAAGGACATTTTATGGTAAAATTTTTATTCTTATAATTGCAGCCCAAGCGATTGAAACTATGTAAAAGCCGAAATTTGAAAGTGAGGCTTGGAAGTAAGTTTCTTATTCATGATAATACATATATGCCATATTTAGTCTCTATAATTGAGATTATCTTCTTCAAGATCGATGCACAGTAAAGCATGCATGCAGCCAAAGACCGTGGAATTCCTACTTGCATATAACATATGGGATAGACGTTCTTTGAGCGCAATAATGAGGTGCGTATTTGTGTTAATCATATGAAATTTTTCAAAGATAAATAGATGTTATGTACTGTTGCATTCTAGATATGGAACTTCAATGTTTCAATGTGATTCACTATCTTATAAAGTGGAGAACTTTAATTCTGTGCCAAGCGTTTTAAGTGTTCCTAACTTTGTTTGTACACAAATTTGTGAAGACATGCAAAATTGGCTATGGCTAGGCTATGGCTAGTCACATAACCTGTTGCAAGCTAAATTTCTTGACCTTTAATGATCTACTAGTCAAAGAGTACTAGAAACATCTGAAAACCGAATTGAAAAAGAAAGACTCGTCTCCCAGAAAAGAAAGGAAAGGAAAATGTTATATGACTTTGTTCCATTGCTTTATTTTTCAAGATTTCCACATGTTAGAGCTGAATGAAAGTAACAGGTAATATTATAAACATCTATTTTCTCATTTGTAATATGACATGAAGATATATGGATCTGACCCAATAGCTCCCTATTCTATTGGGAGTGCTTGTGCTGGAGAGAATTGCAGCTCCATTAGCACCTTTCCTAATTGATCGTCTTGGTTGGCGGTTTGTTTTTGATGACGTGGAAAGCCGGTGAGCTTTTACTTCTTTTTGCATGGCTTCGAGGCGGCTGAAGGAAAGTTTATGTAATGTCTTGTCGAGACGTCTCAAGTTCTAGTGACAAGAATTGTCTCAGAATTAACTAATACTATATGCTATTTTGTAGTTACGCTCTTTTGCTTTACTTTCTGGCTGCGTGCCACATATGCTAACGTTAGTACATGAAGCAAATATGCTTATGATGGTCAAGAGAGTAGGGTTAAAGCTCTTTGTTGTTATTTTAATGCTTATCTCCTTTCTGCTTCCCAAAGATTAAGAAATCTATCAGGGTCTAAAAGGAGCTGCTAATCTTGGTAGTCCGATCTATTCTCAAATCGGCCGTTTCTAATGAATCGTGTATGCCAATGTGCTTCATATTCAATGATTCATCTCTTACGGTAAGCTCTCTCGCTCATATTCAATGATTCATCTGTTACGTAAGCTCTTTGACTTTGTTCTTTCATATTGTTAAATGGGTGTTTGAAGCCCGCAAATGGGCGATGGATTCTGATGTAGGCTCACTGCTATTTGAAACTGCTTTTGAGATATTAAAATTAATCAGGTCATGATACCTATGCATAAGCTTACCTTGGACCACTTAGATAGAGTTACCATTAAGGTCCATTGGAAGCATTGTGATTAAAGCCCCCAATGTATTTGGAGAAATGTCTCCTTCATTAGCCTTATACAATTCTTCTAAACGGCTTACAAATAGGTTCCTTCATTAGCCCGACGATGTTCTAGAAAACAAGTTACAAATAGGTTCATCTTATTCTTTTAATATTTGGTTAGATCCATGGTTTGTGAGCATACTTTCCTTTACTCATTGTCGTGGTTGGGTGGATTGAAGTGTCATATCTTCATATTCCATTTGAACCAACTTTGCCTATTGCATGTAACAATTTCCCTACTTCTAGGCTTTTCAAAATCCTATAGGCACATAAGATGCCAATAATGGTAACATCATCTGGCCTTATACCCATTTCCATGCCGAGTATTAAACTGATTAAGAAAGCCCTTTTTATTTTCTGTAATAAGTTGACACGGTGAATATTAGGTGTATGGAAAGCATCCCCTTTGTAGTTCTATTGTTGGATTTGGAGTATCTAAAAGACCAGACTAGACTATCGTGGAGGGTCAGGTGCACAATATTTTTGACATCTCCCTTTGTTTAATAAACATTTCTTTTTAACTTACACCTTGTGCATATCGGACTATCAATATTGTTGATATACTATGATCTTGAGTTTGTTCAATGTTTTTTCTCTCGGACCTATCATCCTTCTAATACAATAATTATTCATAAATGCCTAGTTGGCAAAAGTAAGGCTCTATACATGTCTAGAGTTTCATCATGTTGTTAGTTTATAATCAAAGTGCCAAGGGATATGACATTGTTTTTGGAATGCATTCAAGGCAACATATGAATTGTCGAACATGCTATTTTATGCATTGCTAAGCTCGATTAGCAAGAATGACTGCTTTTTTCTAGCTCACCAACTTAATTCTGCAGAGCTTATGCTGCAGCAAGGGATTCGCCTTTCCAAGGGATCAGGAATCTTGAATTTTTTTACGTTTCTAAGCATTTTAGCTTAGGGCCTTTAGCTTATTACCTTGGTTCCAAATTTCAACACAAGTGAAAAATACGGAGACTGGCTCTTGCTAATGGCATGAAGAAATCATGAATAATGCGAAAGTTGACAACGTTTATTGTGTTCCCGTTTTGACAAACTTGCTGGCAAACAATTGAATATAGTGAAATCATTGGATTGAATGGCTAATTTCACGTGTGCATCTATACTTCCCGTTGCCATCTACTTGCGACCTACATGGCTCCTGCACGTACTTTAGCAATTGCTCAACATATATAATGTATGTTATATTTAATATTTACTTTATCTTCTTGCATCTTTTCCAAACATTTTAAGACATCTTTCCCAAACATCTTAAGACGAAAGAGCATTCCTTGGAGCATATCTTGAGATTTTTGCAACCCATGGTATTTTATTTTGAGATTTCAACACATCAAAGGTTTTGCTCGCCTCCTCGAAACTATCACACTTGGCATATGTTCACCATTATATCTTGGCGATGGCTTGCTTGCTTATTTGATAATCAAGTTGCCTCATCTGTTATATGATTCCAGTCAGGCTATTAGGCATGGATGTTCTCAATCCAGGCAAAAACCAAGGGACTTTTTACTCGGTCATCAATCACAACATTCACCTACCCCATGGGCACGTGCTTCTTTTTCGAAAAGATGTGGTGAAAGATTGCTTTGAAAGGCTGGGGTGAAGATATCTGAATGTGAAGAAGATATGAAAGCATACAGGCATCGCAAAATATATTTTTGGGAAAAACTCTGAAATACCCTTATGTTTTGCTAAAATTAACAAAACGCCCCTAGTTTTGGGGGTATTTTAATGGAAATGATTATAACTTTTTTGTGATGATCCAAATGAGAATG
Source organism: Isoetes taiwanensis (assembly GCA_021234155.1). Taxonomy (NCBI): domain Eukaryota; kingdom Viridiplantae; phylum Streptophyta; class Lycopodiopsida; order Isoetales; family Isoetaceae; genus Isoetes; species Isoetes taiwanensis. The sequence goes on along the minus strand of JAJEKV010000038.1, from coordinate 8,063,818 downwards.
AGCCTTACAGAGCTATTGTGAAGGAGGATGAGATCTTTCCATCAAAGGTAAGATCATATAAATCGGAGTCTTAAATCACAAGTTATGCTATTTTTAATACATAAGAAAATTGTAGAAATTTCAGAGGGATTTACCAGACCATAACTTGAGATTTCGGAATCCGATTCAGGAGATGTTAACTTCCATGGAAAGATCTCAAGTTCTTCTACAATATATTTGAAAGACTCATTCTCATTTGGATCATCACAAAAAACTTATGATCATTTCTATAAAAATACCCCCAAAACTAGGGGCGTTTTGTTAGTTTTAGCAAAACATAAGGGTATTTCAGAGTTTTTCCCTATATTTTTCATTATATCAGTTTAATAATACCATTGTAAAAGTATTCTCTTTATCTAAAAGTATTCTTTTTAGTAACTGTCGAATAGGTTAAACCTCTTTTTTTGGTGTATGTATTTATGAAGTCAATGCACCATAAATATATGTTTGTTAAAGCTAAACGCTTGCCTCTTCAGGCTGCAAAATTATAATTGTTTTACAATCCAACAACATGGAGACCATTCGAAGAACCCTTCCAATTATAAATCTTGCATACAAAAAACAAGCCCATGCAAAACTCGACTCAGTCAAGCTACACAAATTATCCTTACATACTAACGTTTAAATCTAGCCTTTCATTTTAATGGCTAGCCTAATGCCGATAAGATGTTATACTCGAAAAAAATGCCTCCTATATGTTTTCCTAACGAGAAACTAAATCCAAGCCTAAAACTGCCCAGCCTGCTATTGCCCTCCCCCCCCCCCTAATGAATTCAACATTATCTTGTTCATAAACCCTCATGCAAGACATGGATACATTAATTCTAAACTGGTACCATGGTCGACCGAAAGTACATGAAGTTTGGCAAACTACTAGTATTTCTACTAGGAACTATGTCTACACCTTGTTCAAGGCATGTACACACTTCACTGAGTATACCAATGTTCTATAACATCTGTTGTGGCCTACTGCCTACCCATACACTGATGTTAATTCATTAAGTTGGAACTATTCCAACTCTTAATGTTAATATCAAAGCATAACAAATATGTTTTGGGATAAATAGCCCCATAAGTGTATTGATCTAAAACTAATGGCTCAGACAGCTAAATATCATTAGATGTTAAAACATTCTAATATACACCCAAAGGTTCTTTATAAAAAACTTAAACATGCTATAGTAGATGTACACTTCACATCCTACTCTAAATCTGTTAGCTGGTAAGTGGAGCGGCCATGTAGACTATGAACAATGACCCATCAGACATTATACCTAACCCGAGTATGACACTTCGATTCAAATATTTCTTTTCTTCAAGTAAACATTTTCTGCACATCGGATCAAGCTCGTATTGACTTATAATCTGCCCTGCGTCTATGTGATTTTGGGTTGCCCTAGGGGAAACCCTGTGAGGTGGGTTCTTAGCATATTCCAAGGATATCTTTGGTATATACCTAGTATATTCGAAAACCTCCCAAACTTGGTACATCTCTTAAACTAGTGGTCATCCTAGTTAGTGCTTGAGAGGCTCTTCTATCATTGTGTAGCCGCAGCCGCCCTAGGACATGGAGCGCATCCCCTTCTTTGACCAGATATGGCAGCGATCGGGATATAGCGAAGCTTATAACTTCTCCGCTTGAAATGCTTGGGATTATCCATCGATTCCTTTACAACACCGAATCGCTACATTCTCGTGAGTGTTATTTCTAAAGTCTACAAATTAAAAAAAATCTGATATTTCTTGGACATTTGGGAAGAGAAATCCTTCCGCTTGGCTTGAAAGAAAATACGAGCTTGCATATCCAGGCGCAATGGTCTGAACTAGCATCATTCTTCTTTTCACATCTATAACATTGACAAATTTGGCCTAGAGCTAGAACCGGAGAAGACGAAGGAGGATTCTTTGTAATATTATATCGCAAATCGACAATGGACCTCCTTTGCTTACCCTATCTCTTCGCCATTGTTTTGCCTTACTACCTTTATTTATGCCAGAAAAACAAAAAACACCTAGCACGAAACAGCAAAATAGAAACCATGAAAACATTATTCTCTGGGTATTGAAGGGCAACCCCTCGTGCGTAGCACCTTGTTTGGTGATGGAATTGTGCAACGAAAATCGCCTTTCAAAATTTGCTTTTAATTTCTATATAAAAGAACTTTAGCCAAAAAAGTAAATTAAGTCTTATAGATTTTTTTAATTTATAGCCATGACAATTCGGATGAGTAGGAAGCATGTACTCCTTAAATTATACACTGTTTGAAATGGAGTAGAAAAGATTCACAAATTTGCCATATTAATGCCAAAAATTGACCCATAGCCACATATTATATTTAACCAAAAAATACAATAAAAACAATTTATAATTTCTTAGGAGGCCTTTTGGAGACCCCATATTTTCTTTAATGAAAAGAACGGCTTCTAAACAAAGTACAGAGACATAGATGAAATGCTTTATTCTCTCTTCGCATCTTATTATGATGTCTACACAATCCTTGCACTAGGAAGTTCTTTTCCATAATGAATCTCAAAGCTCCTATGACTATTTATTATTGCTTTCTTTTCTATTGAAACATCAAGACTTTTGTATGTACCATGCATCAATAAGTCGTTTCCAACTAGAGGTCCAGCTTATTGCCAAAAGCATCCCATGTACTCCAACCTGATGCCTGCTTGATGCTACTAGGCTACCTGAGGACAATTGAATATAACATAGAACAAAATAACATAGTCATTTAAATACTGTTTCTCTCAAAATATTCGGCTTATGGCCTTATACCCTTTGTCCAAGCATAGCATAAATCAAAGTTCAAAGAAAATTTCAGAATATAAATGCATTTGAGAGCTCAAACCTGTGTCAAGAGGTAGTAGATAGTCCAATAGTATTAAGGCATATTGAGTAGCATTTTCCTTCTGGTTGTGCACATTTTATGTGTGCACTCTTTCTAGACAGATTAAATACATAATTTTCAAGCTCAAAAGTACCTGTATGTCATCTTGTTCTGAGTCTATTTCGTCCTCAATTTGTATTTGTAGAGCGAAGCCATCAAGACGGCCTTTAAGGTTATGTAATCCATTCTTAACACCTTAGTACCTCCTTTAATTAAACAGCTTGTAGCCACCATGTGCCTCATTCTTCCCTTTCAGACCGTGAGCAAGAAATGACTATCTGTATCATAATCCACCATTTCTTCTTTTCTAATGCAAATCCTTAATAAAAGCACGGGAAGAATGTAGAAGCAAGGGTTTTGATCAACTTATGCTCCTCTTTTTATAGGAAAACAAAGGTGGGTCTAGAACTCTCCGGACCTGCAGAAGCCTGCAGAGGTTCCATAGTGGCTTCTAGAAAACCTGCATTCTTCCAAAACAACGCATGCAATATGAGAGTTCGTCTACTATCTCTCGCCCTTCATTTGGCATTTCATGCAATCTCCCAGTTCCTTCGAATATCCCTTCGAGCCTGTTTAGGCAACAAAACTTGAATTCGACATCTTTTTTTTCTCTACTATCTGTCGCCTTTAATTTGGCGTATACTCCTCTCATCCCTTTCAACTATTCCATCTAATCATTAATTCCACATATTCATAGAATATTCCTTCAAGTAACGTAGGGTATGCCCTTCGGGCAACCCAAAAAGTACCTATAAATACATTCATAATCTGGGCTCATGAAAATACCGAAACTTGAGGTATACATAACAACGGTAAAAAGGTGAATTTCAGGCTTTGTGTAATTAACCCAAGCAAAACAACTACGCTAGGAGGACCTAAAGTATTTTACATCTTTGAAGCAAGAGAAGCAAGCTGCTTCCGGCAGCAGCGATGGAGATCGAAGAAAAGCAACAGGAGCTTGTGGACCAGTTTGTGGCGCTTGCCAAAGGAGCTCGTGGTAGGGCTGCTGCGGAGCTTATCTCTCACGCCACATCTCATCCTTCCCTCTTCGCGTTTTCTGAGCTGCTGGCACAGCCCCACATTGCCGAGGTTTGATTCCATGTTTTCTTTTTGAATTCCACGTTTTGTTTTCTTTCTTCGTGGACTCTTCCTTTAGGGTTCTGGGGTTAGACCTAATCTTTAGAACTTTCATTACAACTCATGGAGCCGACAGCTTCCGTGCAAGAAGAATGGCTTAGTCACATTCTGATTATCCAATATAGAGTCATTTTCATCCATAATTTGCCATTGAATGTATTGATCTGTTTCTGTTTCATGACAGCTACAATCGACGGAGCATTCCAGTTCCCTTGACTTGCTTCGTCTTTTTGCATATGGCACCTGGAGTGACTACAAGTGTAAGTTGTGCTTTATTCCATTACGAGACATTTTGGCATATTAGTACCAGTAATCTGATGTTTGTTATGGCATTACAATACGAGTTGGGGTAGTTTAATTAGTTTTCTATGTTGAAGCGCAGATAATGCAGCCTCTTTGCCTCCATTGCAGCCAGAGCAACAGTTGAAACTCAAGCAGTTGACTGTAATGACATTGGCTGAAACGACCAAGGTAATGATGCATCAATTGAGTAAATTGATTGCAGGAAGAGAAACGATATAATTTACATACTGTTTTGGCACCCCCGTTGCAGATCCTACCATATGATTTGCTGATGCAACAGCTGGATGTATCAAATGTTCGTGAACTCGAAGATCTTCTTATCAACGATTGCATGTATGCAGTACGTAATTCTCTATCTTCTTATCTTAGACACGGCATTGCTTATGAATTGCAAATGTTAGTCTGGCACTACAGAAGCATATCACATCTTCATTGCGTTCCTGAATTTACAATCTTATAGAAAACTCTGTATGTTAGAGAACAATTAAATACTTTCTGGCTACATCCTATTATTTGGCTCAGATCGATACATTTTCAATAATGCTGGGTCTGAAGGACTTTACACGAGCTTTGCAACTAGCTTATGAGATGCATGTCTTGTCGAGACGAAGCAACCATTTCTAAAGCTCTAAATTATGAGATGCTTTCCTTGTAGAGACTAAGCAAACATTTCTTTCACATACCTATGCCACTGTAGTTGCATAACTCATCAATGGTAAGGATTTTGAAGATAGTGATCCTTCAATTTCTGGCCAAATATGGTTCATCACATTCTGGCCATATACTGATCTCATATGCATCATAAACCCTTGTGACTGACAATAATTTGCCGCCAAAAGACCATAAGGTGTGGACCTTTTCTTATTGGCAGAAACCCTATTTACATCACCAATGCATGCACAAGAAATTGATGGGCTAACAGTTGATCATGGCAAAGTACGCACATATGTCTGCATAACTACAAACAACTAGCTAAACTCTTGAATCCTGTTATATAGAGTTGTGGGCAATCATTCTTGTTCATATTATTTAGTTTAATTTATGAAATCTTCTGTAAATAATGGATGGTCAACATTTACGCGGGGCATAGTAAGAGGCAAATTGGATCATGTCCGTCAATGTTTTGAGGCATTTTGAAGATAATGAGCCTTACTTTCTGGCCAAATTTGGTTCATCTCATTCTGGCATATACTGAACCTCATTTGCAAATGCCATCTTGCTAATGTAAATCCTTGTGCCTGACAATAATTTGTCTGGCAGCTAAAAAACATAAGATATTAAGCATTGACCTTTTTTATTGGCATAAACCTGACTTACATGACGACATGCATGCGCAAGAAATTGCTGGGCTAACATTAATGTGTGGTTGACATTTACACAGGGCATAGTAAGAGGCAAATTGGATCAATGCCGTCGATGTTTTGAGGCAAGTTTGTTTAGCTGACATAGGATTTTAATCTATTAGATGAGACATGTAGTTGAGCCAATTTCTTTGCTCCTGCAGATAAATTTTGCAGCTGGAAGAGACTTGAGACCGGGCCAGCTGGAAAATATGATACAAACCTTGGCAAATTGGTAAGCAACTGATAAGTCAATGTGCATTACTACCATATTTTATTTAAGGAAAGAAGCAATCGTATACAACTTATAAGTCTATGTCAGACGTTTGAGACCCTTTAACTCCAATGCTATTTTTCTTATGTGTCTATGAAACCAGTGGCCCTGCAATGCTAAGGGGCTGGATCATTGTGTATAATAAAAAATTACAAAAATGACGACATATTTTTTCCTAAAATTGGTTGCCAAAATTTATCATTTTTACAGAGCGACGGGATTGCAAATGGTTTTGCAGGTTAACAAAATCTGAACACCTGCTTCTTACCATTCAGGAGAAAATCAAATGGGCAGATAGTATGAGTGACATGGACAAGCGACACAGGAAAGAAGTTGAGGATAAGGCTGAAGAGCTACGAAAAACAATCAAGGTCTGGTGACTGGGACAGCTTCAAAATAGATGGCCTAAAAGTGTTGCTAGTCATTTGTGAATAATTGCAAGCAACTGGTATTTTTTTTCTTCTGGAATGAGCAAGAAACTGTCTCTTGATTAAATGCTGTATAAACAGGCAGAAATGGATGTGCGCGGACAGCAGGACTTCCCCTATGTAGACAGTGGTCCGCTAGCTTTTGGCGCAAGTTACATGGAAGAAGATCGTAGCCGTCCAAAAAGGTATTTCAGGGTCATGTTGGAACTACAGTCAGCATAAGATATTGGTGGTTGATTTGACTTTTGTATTTCTGCAGAAGGCGCTAATGGTAGCTTCCGGGACATGTCTGTAGGACTATTACCAATGTGGGTGCAGTTGAAGACGAGAATGCATCTAAGCATTTGAAGGGAAGCAGATAGAACTGAATTTTGCCATATTTTGAGATGTCCCTACAAGAGTACACCTTTGCCGGCATACCCTGGAGCTTGTTTTTGGGGCAGTTCTCTTGTAATCTGCAATCTTCATATATCCAATTGAAAATTGATTGTTCCATTGTAGATACGTTCCGTTAGGGTGACATCTTACTGTTCTCCCCTTTTCCGGTTCCTGCTCTCCATGTTTGCTACCATCTGGCATGCACCAAAGAAATGTGTGGGCCAGTTTTTGAGAAGTTATTTGCCGATTCTTTTTGAAGTCAATATGCCTTAACAAATTACTAGCAGTCTTTTGGCCGATTATCAGAGCACCGGACGTTCCTCTACTAGAGCTCTATTTTTCCACAATGCAGCCTTGCAAGGATGCATGTGATGACATCTTTGAAGGCACATTGTTATTTTCTGTTTTTTTCTTGTAATTGTTGCATGCTTCTCTCGTGGAGCATTCACATGCTCATTTTCAAGGGCTAGGGTCTCAAAGTTTCTTTTTCGAATGGCCAAGATCTTACTGGACTTAAATTTTTACGTTTTGTTCATTGTAAGTGTTTTTGTATTACCCTGACGTGGCAATTCATTAGTTAGAGAGTTGGTTTAGGCATATTGCAGCTGCGACTGCTTGGTGGTTTTTCGGCGACTTTTTACAAAGAAAAGTTTTTGTTTATAAGGTTTTTTTTCGCACGTTTGCACAAACACAAGTTGACACTTTCAAGCAATTTTAGAGTGTCCACGTTGCTGCCAAGTGGGATTTTTGTGCAAGTGGAAGCTATTTCCATCGTTGGATTTCATCTACGCTCATAAAAATTCAGGGAAATTCCAGAGTGTTTATATGCAGCCTTAAGAAGTTATTACCACCCCCTCCTGGCAAAATTCGTAATCGAGTTGATAGAACACAAATCAAATTGGTGCGGCATTCTGGCCATTCGTAATTTTTTCAAAGTCCAAAAGATTTGATTGTGGAGATAGGATTTCAACGATCTGGTCAATGTTTGGATTAGATTGTTTATGGTGTCTCTAGGGTGCATCGAGCTTGATTCCGGCCCTCTGATGGCTCTCTAAACTCTGGCTGAAGCAGTGCTTTTTTATTTTTTTCAATATATATTTTCTTGGCAAAGGAATACATTTGAGCATCGCCTCATCTCAAAGGCATTTCGCTGAAGTATTGCGAAGGGATGCCCAAAAATTCCTAAATGGCAACCCAACTCCTTTATTTGGCCTCAAATTCCATCATTCTGTCAAAGACACTATCTGCTGGGCAGCCAGCGCCTTGCAGATTTTCTTTCCTACTGGCAGAGGCTATGGCACACGATCCCAATCAATGCACAGGAAGGAAAAGTAGTCTTTGCATGGTTTTTTAATCAGATGATCTTCGCTTTTGTTCGGGATCAAAGGGAGCTTCAAAGGTTTTTGTGTAGGGTTCTCAGCAATAATGAAGGTAAGTGAAGAAAAAGATCTCCAGAGTTTATAAGAAACCTTTTGGTTTTTTGCCATGTTTGATGCCATATTGCTGTCCAAGAGTAGCATATACAAACAAAAACCCTGTGTTTCCAAGTGCAAAGACATTCTATTGTTTGATCTCTACATGGTAAGAATCACAAAAAAATATCACGGAAGAGGTACAATGTTTCCCCTTTTTGTTTTCTATTTGCGTTGGCTTCTTCTCCAAGATCTTGGGGTCTGCACCGTTTCTCTTGACTGTGATAAAACCACATTTGCATAAGACAGCAAAGGGCATTTATTCATCTTTGGCATGCCAAGGAAGCGTTGCATCATATTCTGTAAATCCAGACAAAAAGAAATTTGCACAGAGGGCCAGGGATGCTTCAAAGGCTTCAATATTTTGTAGTCAATGATCCTCCTTGTCAATAACATAATTATTAGAGATAAGCCTAAGGACTTGTAGTATAGATATGCTTTTAGATCCATCCCAATTCATAGAGTAGTTTGCATATCCTGTTCATAGAGTAGGACTGTCCAAAACCTGAGTGTGGTGCTGGAAATTTTACGGCAAATAATTTTGATCGCCATTACTGTTGGAAGTGTGGGCTCACATACATCTACTGTCAAGTCCTGATACAAAAATATGGGGTGCAATTACCAAAGCTCATTCTAGGCTTGGAAACGTTAATGTGGTGGTCTCCTTGCACAAGGCAATGCAACATCAACGGAAAGAGGCAGGCATATTTTCATTTCTACACATTTTGAAAGCATGTGGAGTTACAGGTGCCATGGATCTGGGTAGGAGCATTCATAATCAAATTGTAAATATTAGGTAACAATTGGATGTTGTGCCTGGGAGTGTAGTTGTGCACATGTATGCCAAATTTAGTAGGTTGGAGGAGGCCTGCGGCGTATTCCTTGACTTGACATATCAAACAAAGATCATGTGTAGTACCTTAGATGAAGCATGAGGAGTACTTAACAAGTTGCCCAACAGGGATATAATATCTTAGAATGCAATTATCACAGGGTATTTCCAGCATGGGCAACATTGCCTAGTTTTAGATTGTTTTGAGAACCAAGTTGTAACGTGGGGTTCCATGATTGAGGGATGTGTTGAACATGGGGAAGGCCTCGTTGCACTGCAATGCTGTGAAAACATGCAGCAGGAAGGCGTAAGACCTACCAAAATATATTTTAAAAGCATATGGAAGTGTAGGTGCAATTGATAAGAATAAGAATAAGAATAGTTTTTTATCGTCCACTGAGACCAATCACAAGCAAATCACAAGGAAACTTACATTCACAAGCAAATCATCGAGCATAATGTCCATTTTAATATTCTCATGGGGAATTCACTTCTTGCTATGTATGTGGATACCTAGAAACAATGAATCCAAGCAGGGCATAACAGGTCAGTTGCCTCTTTCTGGTAGATAGAAGGTTGAGACAGTCTTGCAATCAGTTATAGAAAAGTAGTAACTAACTTATCAATAATATCCTTGCTTTTGTGAGCTGAAAGTAGAATGTTGCCCAGCTAACACTCCCAAACGAAGTGTAGCAAACCTAAGTCCATAACTTCAAAGGTGGCCTTCATTTCTGATTTAGCCTAGGAGATCAAGTGCAGCATCACCTATAGGGATAGCATCATCAATGTATAGTGTGAGAGTGCATACTTTCTTGCCATCAAGGTTGTAAAATAAGCTAAGGTCTGCTCTAGATTGTAAGAAGTCTAATTTTACCAAGAAAACGTGAATTGTTTTAAGCCATAGAGACTTTTCTTGAGTTTGCATCTGCAGATCCAAACTTGTTATTCTATCTCAGAGCATATATCATTTCTAGAATCAGAAGCCATGCAGTTTGCAATCTACATAGCACGTTACGTTTTCTTCTGGTAGAATGCTAATAATTATTTGGCTATTAATGCAATTATTTGGCTAGCAAGTATGTGGAATTATTTGTCATCCATGATAATCTTCAAGAAGGAAAGAAGATGCATGCTTGTGCAATTGAATTGGTGCAGGGTCAAATGTGACAGTAGGAACGTGTCTTGTTAATATATATCGTAGATGTGAGGCATTAGTGAAGCACTAAGGATGTTTGACGAAAGGCCTCAACGTAATACGATCTCATGGAATTCTATCACTACCACATATGCCCAGGTCGGAAAGCAGAGGCTTTAGAACTTTATAGGGATATGCATACAGCACATGCATCACTAAAGAAAAATGATCAGTTGAATGTTGCAGTGGCTGTCCTTGTCAGTTTGTTCGGCAAATCTGGGACTCATTAACTGTGTTTCTCCTCCAATTCCTATATGTAAGATGGTAGTGCTTCTATTTGAGAGGAACCTTCTTTTACCTCTTTTCCTATGCAACAAAGATGTGGAGCAGACATGACATTAAATCATTGACTATGATCTCCTTCTCTGGTTCCTATAGAGCTCCTTCAAAATGGAACATGTGTTTTAACTTCTGTACTAGTTCAGTGTCGTGGCTTATAGTCATAGAGAAGGTATTATGCGACTTTCCCAGCTCCAGCCCTATTATGAAATTTCTAATGAAATCAAGCAGATCGGAGTTGCAATAGAGTCCAGCATGCTGGTAACTGAGCAGAAGCAAGGGTCGTTAGCTATATTAGATAGCAAAGATAAAAATGTAGTACGACCATCCTCTTTGATTTAGATAAGACATGTTTTCTTTATTCTGAGTTTGTTAACCTCGAGTATTTGACCTGCTTGGTAAAAGCAACCAGTCTTCCAGACGAGTGACAAGTTCTGATAATTAAAAAACCATCAATCTTACGTTTCATGTTTCAAAAGCTGCTCAACCTAGCATATCTTAGACTTAAAATATGTATGCCCTTTTTATCTCTATTCTAGGTTAAAATATCTGCTTATTTTACAGTGATTTCATGGCAGCATCTCACATGTAGTTGTTCATGCTCACGTAAAACTGTGTGACTATTTTGCAGAATTGAAGGGCGAAAGAAGTTTGCCTGCAATACTGGGCACCTTCTGAAGATAACATGCATGGAGAAATAAAGAAATTTGGATTAATCCTAGCAAAATGTGGTCAGAAAAATATATGCATTTGGTATTTGGTAAAAGCCGTGAGTATTGTTTCTACATTTCTAGGCATGTCGTGTGCAAATAGTGTTGCTGCAACTTAATTTAAAAAAATTTGGAATAATCCTAGCGAAATGTGTTCATAAAACTATATGCATTTGCTTTAATACATGCAAAGCTTCACTTTTAGAGTGGTGTTAAATCTGCAAACACCGCCAGTTCCATTATAACCTAATGCAGAAGATGCTGCAGTGATAGATTCATTCGGGTTTGGAAGAGGAAGCAGTTCTTCTCATCGAGCTCACCTTCAATGGCGCATTTTTTAATGGGTGATTCTAGCTTCCTTTGGTATTGGATAGGATTTCGGGGTATTTTCAAGCTCTTAATAGAGTTTCTCATAGAAGTTCCACAATACATGGTCGTGTAAAAAGATGTTGTAAGGCTATTCTTCTGAAGCAGTGATGCATGCACGTGTGTGAAGTCATGATCACTAACTAGTAGTAGACCAGAGGCTTGGGCAAAGGAAGGGTGGGAGCGGTGTTGGATTTGAAGGGTAAGAAAAGTGCTATTAATTTGTTCTAGTATAAAATTTAAGGTGCAAGGCATTATTGGACTAAGCATGATAAATGGTTGCTTTGATTATAAGTGTCTTTATTGTTCTTCAAACTTTTGACTGGTATTTTATGCAGTGATGGGAAAACAATTTATAGTTTTGGAATGCCTCAAGGCATGCCATTTATTGTTCTCCCTGCTCTGACAATATATAATGCAAAGTATAAGGGCATTGCATTAGGCGGATTAGGAGAAAGATAGATAGATAGATAGTATTTTAACGTCACGCCACTAGGCAGCATCCAACTGGACATGTGACCACACACCACACTACATTGCTTGGTTGGGCCCTTCCCCCAACCACTTTACATTGCGTCTATGGGTTTTGACATCCAACAGTTCAGAGTGCAATACTGGGCAGTCTCGAACTCGAGAACTATAGTTGCTAGATCTAGTGTGTTATCACTAGACTAAACGCCCAGATGCATGCTCTAATAACAACACTTTTCAATAGTCTTTTTATGTTAGTTTTATAGTAAATTATACTTCTTCATAAACAACATAATTATTAAGACATTGTACAAACATAATTATGAAGGCATTGTACAAGGCTTTCCAACTTGGACTTAGTAAATTAAGTAGTTACGTCAAAATCAAAAGATGTATGTTTTCTGCAAACATGAAGCGGACAAACTATATTAAAATGTTCTTTAACTCTTGGCACCTTTATTCTTTATTGGAAATTGAAGATGTGAGAGTAGCATGTGTTGGAAAGATTTTTTTTTTTTTTTTTTTTTTTTTTTGAGGGATAAAAAAGATTTTATTTACTTAGAGAGAATGATACAAAGCCACATGGCAGAGGTGCACCCATCCACGAATATGAGATGGGGGTAGCTACGTAGCTCCAGCTTGTACTATTCTCTTTCCCGACCTAGACCAGATTAAAATAGGTGTCCCATATTTCTTCCTTTACCTCTTCTTCACATTTAAAAACTAGCCTAAATTTTTAAGTCTTTCAAGTACCAGTGAAGTAGGCGAAGTTGATGATATGAATACCTCCCCGATTCTCGGCAAAGACTCGGCATTCCTCCTTTTCCATATTGACCAGATCGTCCAGGCCCTGGCTATGTGAAAAGAAATCTTCTTCTTGGGACACCATTCTGGAGGGAGAATTCCTAGCAGCAATTCTTTGGTTCCTAAGGGGTATTCGAATCTATCCAGACTCCAGGCCCATACTTCATGCAGCATCCCACATTCCACTAGACAATGTTCTATGGATTCCTCTTCCTCTTCACACATAGGGCAAAGTGGGCTCACGTTATTGTCCCATTTGGAGACTAGATGATTGACCCTTGGGACCCTGTGGATCACTTGCCAAAGAAAGGCGTTGATTCGTGGAGGGAGGAATTTCAGCCAAGCATTTCTCCAGATGTTTTTAAGGATGTCCTCCGTGATCACTAGCTCCCACTTGGGAGATACTGGAAGAAATCCCTTAGTCTTCAAACTACTGTAGCATGATTTCACAAACTTGTTTGGCTGTATCGAAGGATGTACGACCCATGGACTTTGATCTCCTCTATTTATTGTGTTTGGGAGTACGGAAGCCACGCATTCCCAACATGTGTTGGAAAGATGAAATTCGGCAATGAAAAGATCCGTATGTGTTGAACTAGCATATGCCCCAAATTTCTTTAAAAATGCTTCTAAAACAATATGGTGCAACTTTGAACAAAGTCGCTTTTCTGCTAGTTCTGACATGCTTCATCATTGTTCATATAATTAGAATCGGTGCCGCAATAAATTTCTTGTACTAATAAACTTTCCGTTGTTAGAACCTAGGTTTTATGAAATATTTTCTAAAAGCAAACAATGTTGTTGCCAATTATGGAAAGTTAACAAAAACTTACTGAAGGCAATGAACATCTAAAAAATATTTAATGGAAAAAACTCATATCTAATTTGCTATACAAAGTAGAAAATATTTAATGGAAAAAACTCATATCTAATTTGCTATACAAAGTAGTCAAACGTGCTTTTGACTAGTTTTATTTTTGTGTAACTAAGCTCTGGGTAAGATAAGATTGTTGTTCGAAAAGCAAAAACGGTTCAAAAAAAGGAACAACTCTAAATATAACCCCTCACCCATCTAGTTCGGTGTCCCATTTTTTATAGTTCCCACCTATTTGACTTAGATAGGAGTAGGCAATTGCAGGTTGCTATGAAGATGGATGCGCCCTAGGGTTTCTGCCGGAGGCTGCTTTACGTTTGTGCTCATATCTTGAGCTACAGACCTCGGATTACGGTGTTTTTTGGCTCCTTGGAAAGCTGATTCAGAGCTCTTTCCAACGGTGTGTTGCATCGCAGGTTTTAGGTTCCGACTGATAGTCTTTTCGGCCCTGACAGTTTCGGCTCTATGGCGTCAACTTCCAAGCTGCCGGCAAAACCTCCTGTATCCATGCCGGTGCAGGGGGCAAATTTGGCACTGCATGTTAACCCTCTGGCTTATAGTGAGAATGTCTTTCAAGACGGTGATTTTCCTGTCTTGGCACCCTCGGCTGGTGCACCGAAGAGTACAAGTGCTTTGAATAGCGGTAATGCTTCTGTGGATGGTGCCTCGGCCAACGGTGGGTGCCAATTTAACAAAGATCGGTCCTCGGCCCACTTCCTTGGAGGTCCTCAACTTCTGGAGTAAATGCTAGCAGGGAGCGCTTTAGTGATTGGATCAAGAAGGACTTGTCATCAACTACGTCTGTTGTGCGTGTTGCTACAGCTATTGATGTGATGATTCAGGATAATAAAAGAGATCTCAGTAATCTTTTGGATGAGTTACGAGCAAAGGAGACTCAGTTGGAACTTCAGTTACCTTCTGTTGAAGTTTTCTATCAGCCTGAAATGTGTAAGAATACTCTTCAAGCGTCGGGGTACAATGTGGTCGAGATTGATGTTGATGTTTGGGGTTCTTGGCATCACCTTGCAGCAGCAGTCCATGACTGCCGGATGCCACAAGGCTGCCACGAATGCTCATGGATCAACAAAAGAAGATGGGAAGAAACTCGAAGAACAAGAACAAAGCAAAGAATGAACAAAAACAGTAATCATATTGATGTCTCCAAAAGGAGGTGCTCCAAAACGGAGCAAAAACCTAAACAATGAGAGAAAAATGCTCTCTAAAATAGTAGAGCAAAACCCTAACCCTAATCGACATCTCACCGTCCCACGGATCTAGGCTAAATCGGGCCATAGATTGTGGGGTCCAATATGACAAATACATGTGGCCTATGCCACCTACCATATATGTGGGCTAAATCACGGGCCCTAGATCAAGTGGTCTAATGTGATAAATACATGTGGCCTATGCCACCCATACATATGTTTAGCCCAAAGGGCTAACACTCCCCCACCACACCAAAACTATGTAGAACCTTTTATAACAAAGTAGGTTAAACATTTACAACAAAGGTCCAAAGTGAGGGGAAATAATGAGAATGAGAATGTCACGAAAAATTCTTGACCCAAAATGCCAATGTCGATGAAGTACAAAAAATCGTAAGAGGTTGAGAAGGTTGTCACCACTTCTCTTGAGCTTGCCACAAGCTCCTTTAAAGCCATAGAAGTCAAATCTAAGGTTGAGAAGGTCGTCACCACTTCTCATAGAGCGTGCCACTTAGCTCCGAATATATGCGCCAATCAAAGTGTCTTGGAATGAGTTGAACAAAAATGAGGAAACAAAAATTGTTGAAGGGGCGGAAGGCCATAAGTCATCTTCACACCAGTTTTGAACTTGAAAAGTTGAAACAAGGAGTTGAACTTGAAAGAGTTGAAACATAAGTGATTGAAGGAGCGGAAGGCCCCGAGTCATCTTCACGCCATTTGTTGAACTTGAAAGAGTTTGAGCGATAGTTGAACTTGAAGGAGTTGAAATTTGAAAGGGGGAAGGTTCTAAGTCATCTTCACGCCATTTGTTGAACTTGAAAGAGGCTCAACCGCCATGTATTATGGACGGCCGAGATGGATTGAAAAAATTGTCTCTCAAACGCCCTGCATTTGGGTCGATGAGGTAAGCTTGAATGTTGAGGAAAGATTGCTGAAAAAAGGCCTACACACGCCGGCTGTGTGAGGTGTGTTGGTACAAGGGTGCAAAGAAGATCTTCAAGAATGCGAAAAGATGAGGCGCCCCCACAATAATGTGCCAAAAATGCTCAAGATACTTCTTAAGCGCCAAAAGTTGATCAAAAGTTTTGCTTTTGAAATCACGCCCTTGAGGGGCCGTGACAGGTTGTTGAACTTACGCCGTTGGGCCGTGATGTTTGAAGTCATAGTTGCATGAAATTTACCTCCAAAGGCATAATGGTAGGACTAGATATTCTGGTATGTGAAAAAACGGCTTCAACATGAGAAGGGGTGAAAAACACCAAAATGTAAACCATGTGGAATATTCAAGTGTCAAATTCTCTCCGTGAAAGAAAATCATAAAGGAGAGCATGACAATGTGTTGACATGAGAGAAATGTTCCACGCCAAGGGATGGGCCGTGGGGTTTGATGGAGTCACGCCATGAAAGGCTGTGGACGAAATTGTGCCACGCCGTGGGGCCGTGTGTTGAATCGTGGGCTTGAAATTTTTAACACGGCCCGCCAGATATCCCACGCTGCGTGTGTTTTGAACTCGGGCGCACTCACGCCGTGATGGGCCGTGGGCCGTGTTGAAGGTTTTGCCGTGGGAGAGTCCACGCCGTGATGGGCAGTGGAGCTCTGATGTTTGCCTTGAGGTGCTGAGGCCACGCCGTGAGGGACCGTGGAGCTCTGATGTTTGCCTTGAGGTGCTTGAGGCCACGCCGAGAGGGGCCGTGGGGTCTCTGGTGTGATCTCGACTAAGAGATTGGTGATATGGACGGGAAGAGGTTCTGATGGCAGAGAGGCCATGCCGTGATGGTTTGAAGGTCTGAGAAGCCACGCCGTGATGGCCGTGGGACCTCTGACGCTGTGATTGAAGAAATTGACCACGCCGTGACTGGCCGTGAAGCAAAGAAGTTTCCCACGCCAAAGGGCCGTGGAGATTAACGTGAAGGTTGGGCAGCAGAAATTGTGCCACGCCGTGATGAATTGTTACTCTAAAACTTGATAGGCCGTGGGTCCTTAGAATTCCGTTGCCCTGAGTGGCATGAAGCTGTATGAGTGTTGCAACAGAAGCTGGAATAAATGTAAAAACAGTTCCGACATTTTTCAAGGCCATGCATCACGTGCGATTAAGAGATCACGCCCGCTAGGAGAGGGGCGCTTGATTGCCACGGAAAACACTCAATTAGATTCATGTGCAGGCGGATATGGAGTCTGTAACTCTGTTTCAGCAGGCCAAGGTATGCGGTGGAAAAGGTCTGGTTTCGTGGTGTTCCTGGTGGATTTGCTTTTGTTGATGGGCGCCATGCATCAATACGAGAGCCCTTTGCATTTGTAGAAGAATAAAACATGGCCAATACCGAATTTCTTCTTCTGCGAATAGGTGGGCCGTGGTAGATCTATGGCAGCAGGTGGAACGCCTTCAAATTGGTAAACATGGATGCTCTCGCTTGCTAGACTCCACGCCGCATGATAGTCCGTGAAGGTTGAAGTGTTGCGGTGTGTGGGCGTGGCCGATTGGTAGAGGCACATGAAGACCGCAAAACAGGGCGGTTCTAGGTTGCAAAATAAAGCCACAATTTGAAAAGCTCTCCTGTGGTATTATGTGGAAAGATTGTGTAGGAAGAGGGCATTCCTGGCCACCCAAATACTTCAGTAGAGAGATAGTATGGCTCCTGTGATGCTGCTCCAAGAGATGGCGTCGGATTTTACTGGTCTGCTATGATGTGGACAAAACCGTGAGTCATGCGGATTTGGAAGAATGAGAGGAGGAAAGTTGAACGGAATACATGCTTGATATTGAATGATAACCTTGATGTATAACCAGATGTGCTGATGCTCTTGAGTTGGTTCGTAATGACTTTGTATCAGATTGTGCAAAATCATCTGAGTTAAATAATAGGCAGCTTAAAATTGTGTGAAAGTGGGGATCAGAGAAGAATCCTCGGTGAAAGGAGGCGGTGCCACTGATATAGCCTTGATTGGCGCAAAATTTCTACCACGAATGGGTAATGGGTCAAGGAACAGAGGCCCCGCCCTTTTGCGTGTAAACGGATATAGGCGGCCTGATAAAAATGCATCAGCTCCAAAGAATGATGGGGATTTAACCTTATTGTCTCCAGATCTGTGCAGCATGTCAAGGAATAAATCCCAAGCAAGTGTCTGTGAAGAATCAAAAGAACGAATCGAAATATGTGTTGCTTGCCGGAGCTGAAAACTGTGCAAGACTTCTGCACCAAGTGATGTTAGCTCAAAGAAAAACTCTGCAGAGATGCAGAAAAGATTTAGATGCCTGTGGAAGAGCCGTTGGGCCTCTTCTTAGGTGGTTTGCTTGTCCATGCAACTGCAAAATCAAGGAGCCTTATAAAGGAGAACTGTGAGTCAGCAGCATTGGGTCTGGCTAGAACTGTGTCAAAAAAACCCCAAAATTGATTGATAAGATGCGCTGGAACCGGTGAACTGCAGAAAAAATAGGAAGGAATAGAACTCAGAGGAGCGAAAGTCCCATCGATGCGATGTTCTTATGCCGAAATTGAACCAAGATTTGGTGTTGGTTGTGTCTGCACCCAAAAAAAAAATAAGCATACCGCTGTGGCAATCATGTCGCAGAAGAAATGTGACTCCTTGGCTTGAATGTGAGCACACCACGATAGAAAGAAATAAATTGTGTGATGTTTGAACCTAAATAAATGGAACAAATATATGCTCCCGGCTTGTAGAACAAATTTATGCTCCTCGACTTGAACGTTCACGTAAGCAGTATGGATAGCAAAAAACACGCTAGATGATAACCCCCAATGTGATAAATAAGAATCTTAGTTTGCCCCTTTTTGAAAACGTTAAGGCATATAGCGAGAGATAAGGATTGAAGACAAGTCAATCACGAGAACCAAAATTTTTCTTGAAAAAACTTTTGGAGATGCTTGAAATAAAAACAAGAGAGTGATCATGAGCCCAAGAGACCCCCGGCAAAATCGGCGCCAAGGTGTTGATGTTTGGGGTTCTTGGCATCACCTGCAAAGCAGTCCATGATGCCGCCGATGCCACAAGGTCGCCCACGAATGCTCATGGATCAACAAAAGAAGATGGGAAGAAACTCCAAGAACAAGAACAAAGCAAAGAATGAACAAAACAGAATCATATTGATGCTCCAAAAGGAGGTGCTCCAAAACGTGAGCAAAAACCCTAAACAATGAGAGAAAATGCTCTCTCTAAATAGTAGAGCAAAACCCTAACCCTAACTGACATCTCACCGTCCACAGATCTAGGCTAAATCTGGGCCATAGATTGTGGGGTCCAATATGACAAATACATGTGGCCTATGCCACCTACCATATATGTGGGCTAAATCTGGGCCCTAGATCAAGTGGTCCAATGTGATAAATACATGTGGCCTATGCCACCCATACATATGTTTAGCCCAAAGGGCTAACAATTGATCATGACCTGCACAAGAAGTGTATTAGTAACTTGTTGTCGTTTAGTGTGGTTGGTCAATATACTGGAGCATTTCTTGATAGTAGGAAGCTTGGCTATTGGTTGACTAGACATCTTCGGAGATTAGGGTTGCCACCGTATCGTACTTTAAAGATGCTGGATAAGAAGTTCTTTTTGATCGTTTTTGATGATGCTGTGGCTGTGGAGCAACTGGTGGCACGTGGTGTGGACCCAATGTGGAGTGATTATATTTTGTACCAGCCTTACTCGCCTGGATTTTCTTCTGGTACGACTCCTGCTCTTAGGATGCCATGTTGGTTTTCTATTCCTAAGCTTCCTCCTGATCTCTTGGTGCCGGAGTTTCTTATCAGTATTGCTAATGGTCTGGGTACTCATCTGGCCCATTCTATTGTTGATGGTGCTAAAATTTGTGTTTCTCTTCCTTCTGGTCGTGGGCTTCCTGACTGTGTGGTTGTGAAAAGTGGCCCTATCTTTCTGAAGTATGCTTTGCAGTTGCTCAATGGCCCTCAGCTTGCTGATTTATTTCCTCAACTTGCTTTATTTGCAAATTTTCGTGCTAAGAGAGATCGCCCTGCAATGGTCCCTTCTTCCTATGTGCCTCCTACCTCTGTTGTGTCCCCTTTACCCTCTGTTGTCCCTTCTGCCAATGCTACTGCGACCTCATTGTTGCTACTCCATCTCGCCGCTAAAACCACTATCCCACGAAGATTGTGCATACTCCCGCCAAGAGGATGCTGGGGCTAAGTTACTGAAGATCCGGGAATTGCAAGAGCGGCACCGAAAGTGTTCAAGAACATCCTGAAAATGCCCAAGAGGGATGGACAAATGTTAATTGGAAAAGAGCTGCACGCTAATAAGGCTAGTCAACATGTGTCTCATGTCATGAGCCGCATTCTCGATAATTTGCATGGAAGGGTGGAGCGAGAGGAGGCTCCCCTTGCCAGGTTACCCAACAAAATAATGGGGGTAGAGCAGAGAGGAGGCTCTCCCTCACCAAGTCTTGAACAAAACAATGGAAGGGTGGAGCAGAGAGAAGGCTCCCCTTGCCAATTTCGGGGCCGAGGTGGGCTGACCTCCCTTCCAGAACCATGCGAGATGGACATGGTTGAGGCTCTATTGGTATGGAGGTGGAACATAATATTTTGGCCACATGAACCCATTGTCTTGGAATGTGAGGGGAGTGGCTTCTTCCCCAAGTAAAAAGAAGCAGGTTGTCTCTTTACACATCTAAGTTTTCTCTCGACCTTTTGTTGCCTCCAAGAGCATAAATGCCGGGCGCGGTGATGTACGTAAAGTAGCTAATGTATTTGGGCGGGGACTATAATGTCTTGGTGTCTGCTTCTTTGAGTGCATCTAAAATGGTGTTCTTCTTGCATGAAAGTGGAAATGCATGGATGTCACTTTTACTCAAACAGGATATGGGTTCGGGCGTGGATAATAATCAAATGGAAAAATAAGGGCCAAGAATGGGGTTTGATAAATGTGTATGCTCATAATAGACCTCGTCAATGGTGGTGCTTTGTGGGCAACTCGAGGAGTAAAGTTCTCCGGCTTGGACAGAATGTTGCATGGTTGCTCGTTAAGCGACTTCAATATGGTCGAAGTTGGAAAGAGATAGAAGTGGTCAGTTTACGAAGTGGTGCAAGGATTTGGCCGAGAACAATGGCTCACGCCTTTTACATGATGGCTAGCTTATAGAGATTGATGGTGAGCAGTCCTTTCACGTGGTGTAATGGTTGGACCCGAGTCTGGCGAGCTTATGCAAGGCATGATAGAGGATACTTTAATACTTGTCGCATTTTGCTTTCGGCTAAGCGGATTTTCGTCGCTCAAATCTTCTGGATAGCTCGTAATGCGATCATAATCCACAACTTCTAACTAATGATGTGGCTAATTGTCATCGACCTACCGGGACCTACTTTAAGCTTAATTGCAAGTACACGGAGGATGATGAGTTCAAACTTGGTCAGAAGTCGGGCTTGGTCTCGGGCCTTCTCACCTCGTAGGGGCATGTTCTGGGGTTGTCGCGGCGTTATGCTGCAGTGAAGTCATTTGCAAAAGAATATGGGAGAGTCGTTCTTTGGAAGCTAGAGGACTATTGATTTGCATTGTACCAGAATTAGAAGTACCGGCTGTGGCCATACTAGTGGAGTCGAGAAAAGGAGTTATTATCTCAGATCAAGGCTATGGAAACTGTAAAAGTTCTTGAAGCCAAAGTGAAGCGTGGGTTGCGATGGTTCAAGGCGGAGATAGATGTACCCTGTTCTTTTTTGTGGTCGCAAGAAGAAGGAAACTCGCCACTTCTATACATTCTTTGGTGTTGCCCCGGATGGCACTCTTATCTCCGATCCGTGAATCTTAAGCGATATCTTCATCATCACTTTTCTTCATTCTTGCACGACACCCATTGCCCTTTCGGGAAAGGACATGCAATTGGTCGTGTTGACTAAGGTCTTGTCGCATTATTTACGAAGAGCGAGGTTGCTTCTTGAGTCTAATATTGTGAAGGAGGACTTAAAAGCGCCAGTGGCTCTCTTGAAAAGGGACAAATGCCCGGTCTTGATGGCTTTCCTATTGAATTCTTCGTCGTCTTTGGACCGGGTTGGAGGATGACATATATGATGCCTTTTGTGAGTTTCAGAGATTTAGGAGCCTTGATAAGATTTTGAATACAGGTTGTATTTCTCTCATTCCAAAGAGCAAGGAACCCAAGACTACTTCTGACTGGCGACCTATTACATTGCTTTCCTCTGTGTACAAGATCTTTGCTAAGGCATTGGCAGAAAGAGTCCGAGACATCTTGGCTGACGCTATCTCGTCAACACAATGCTGCTTTCTCCCTCGTCAGTTGTATTCTCAACAACGTGGCTGCGATATGAAGGAATATATTGGGCCCAAGTTATTCTGGTCATAGAGCAAGATGTATCTTAAGCTTGATTTTGCTAAAGCTTACGATGATAGTGTCGATTGGGGCTTCTTGGAGAAGTGTCTTCTTGCACTTGGGTTTGGGGAGTCATTCACAAGGAATGTCATGAAGCTCCATACATCAGCCAGATCTACTGTCCTTTTCCAGGGCGAGCCATCGGATATTTTTGTAGTGGGTAGAGGAATTCGACAAGGTTGTCCCTTAGCACCCTTTGCTTTTCAAATTGTGGCGTATATTGTCCCACTCTTCTCCGTATACCCAAGATGGCATTATTCAAGGCCTCCCAATGGACGATGGTTCTCAAGAGGTATGTAACCAATATGCCGATGACACTTTTTGTTCCTAATTGCCGAGGCCGAGAATCTTCGTAATGCTAAGCTATTATTAGACACATTCTCCTTAGCATCGGAGATCCCGCCCTCCCGGGATCAGCTTGTGATCCCGGGGATTCGATCCCCTTACCGCTTAGCGAATCGCACAAAAAACCGAACCCTTATAGGGAAAATCGGGAAGTTTTGTGTGGCTTTTTTCGCTTCGATTCTCCTCCAAATCGGGTAGCCTGCTAGGGTGGTCGGAATCGGTGGGAGGATAGGATCAGTATCGCCGGAGAGGAGGAAGGAGGCGAAGAAAAGTGCCGATGGCTTGCGCCCCAATCTTTGCCAAAAAATGGCC
The DNA here is from genome assembly GCA_021234155.1 of Isoetes taiwanensis. Classification (NCBI taxonomy): domain Eukaryota; kingdom Viridiplantae; phylum Streptophyta; class Lycopodiopsida; order Isoetales; family Isoetaceae; genus Isoetes; species Isoetes taiwanensis. Next base: position 8,040,799 of record JAJEKV010000038.1, on the reverse strand, counting down.
TACAAAGCTAGCAGTAGCCTTTAATGGGGTTAAGCATCTGGGATCCCGTCCTCCGGGATCACACGTCCTTCCGGGATGCCCTCCTCCGGGATCACACCTCCGGGATCCCTCAATCCAGGGTAAGATTATCCTGAGCCCTACAAAATGGAGAACAACTTTTATGAAAGAGATGCTTTTAAAGCTGACTTACTAAATGTTTTCACTTTTCTAAGTACCCTTAGAACACGAGGAACATTGATCATATTAAGCAATGGTGGCCCCAAGAGGAGAGTATTACACAAGCCTATGCAACTTCTTAGTAACATCTCCTAATACCAATTGGTGGAGTACTTGATGCAGCTTTATAATTCTAATATAGTTCAAATACTATGCCAGAAGAAACTGGTCCGTCATTGACAATAACAGAGGTAGATGTTACCCGCTGCGTGCAACGGCTCACAAATCGCAAAACAGCAAACCATGATGGCATGCATTTAGAATTATTGAAGTGGGTCTGACTAGCTTATTCAATAGGACTCTCGATGAAGGCTTTCCCACAGAATGGACTGTCAATAAAGTAGTTATATAAAGCAAGGAATCGAAATAGCAAATTCCCACACAATTCTTTGTTGGCAAAACTGCTAGCCGAAATCCTTGAACAATATTGACATCATTGGACAGAGGAGACAGTGGTACACTCAATTAAACAAGCAGGTCTTAAACTCAAGCATTCCACTATTGATCACATTTTTACATTGCGCACCCTATCTAGAGGAAATCATAAATAAACGATAGGATCTGTATAGCTTTTGTGGATTTCGCGAAGGATCTTGGCACTGTGTCATAGGGAGAAAGTGTGGAAGAAGTTATCACAACCGGGCTCCCCACAGAAACACATTTGCAATGGTCTAGGTAATGGCCATCCTCTGCCAGGTACACTTGTACATAGGAGAATCAAGGGGGCGGTTCTAGTGTTGTAGATCACGTATTGGTAGCTGAGCAGGATCTGGACCTGGTCACCCACCTTCACGTTGGCGTAGACAATGGAGATAAAGACGTGGATTCACATCATTAATCACTTTTCCTATAGGTAACTTGGCAGACTATTTGGATCCGGTGTGCTAACCCCTCACATGTCTCAAACTGTACTTGGATTACGACCATACTGAGGCTTATGCTTAGATGCTCATGGACGACCTAGCAAAATTTTTGAAGCTTCCCATGCTACAACAATAGACTGGCCAATTGGTCAATGTGCTTATAACTACTGCCAAGAGATGCTTTGGAATATAGTGCTCCTCCTAACTGCATTGTTCAGCAGGGCATTACAAAAGGGCTTTCTCCCATAGTGGACCACTACATTCTTGAGCAACAATTGATGATATGAGTGAAGGAAGTAGAGGTACAAGTCCTCACACATGCAGGATTCAAGCTACGACAATCCACCATTGATCATATTATCACACTGTGAATCTTGATTGAGGATAGCAGGAATCGCTGACAGGACCTATACTGATATTTTGCTAAATTTTACAAAGCGTTTTGACATTGTGTTTCAAGAGAAGTTGTGGGAGAGATTGAGGCAATTAAGAGCCCTATGAATTTGCAAAATGTAGGATACAGGGTATACGAGACATGCTCAGGCTGACTGATACCATCAGGTCAACCTGTCAATAATAGTATTAGGATCCACCAGGGATACCCATACTCATCAATGATGTTTGGCCTCTATATTGATCAGTTAGAAGCTTGACGTGTTGAGCATAGGGATGGTTGAACTCAGCTCATGCACCAAACCATTTGGCAGTTCATATACGCCAATGATATGGACTGCCCGGATGATATATAGCAGCATCTAGATGCCTTGGATACTTTTTGCCCAGTCATTTAAATGCACGCTAATTTGGCCAAGACTAAGAAACTGCTCATCTCTTTTTCCCGTCAGCCAAGACCTCCCTATGTCACTCAAAGTTTGGTACAACCAATTTATTCAATGGAATGTGCATATATCTAATATACTCTGCTATCTTGTTTTCTAGCTGCATGATCTTTTACAGTGTAAGGAACATTGTTTCTTGATTTCATTTATGTGATTAGAAGTTGCAACTCTAGCTAGCAGTTAGCAGATGTTTACCCATTTATCTATTGCTGATGGCCTCTTTCTTGATTAATTCTTTCTCTATGGCTGATGCTTCATTTGCTATGTGATAGAACAAACCCATTGCTTGCAGTAACGTAGGTCTTGAACCACGTGAGACAATTAGGTTTCTGGTTCTTGTACTTTCTAGATGGATGTGACGGATAGTGGTATCCACTTTCTTCTCATTGTGCTTGATAACGTATTGTCTTTTGATATCCTTGCTGTCAACCCAGGGGATTCACCTATATGTATTTTGAATATGGCAACTATATTCCTAGAGCCAAGCAAAAACTCCTTATTATGCACATAAAATTGCCTTGCTATACCCTTACACTCCTTAAAATACAACTACACAAATGAGATAAATGGTAGATATCCCTTATTATAAGTACGAAATATGTAATAAAATACCCCTTAGCATACACTCAAATGGTCTATGTGCATAACACATGTGCATCACTCTTGGCTGTCAACTCCTTCTTTTCCTAGCAAGGGGAAGGTAAAGACCTAAAAACTAGTTCATAATTCGGCAAATCAAACAAGAAAAAAGGTCAGATGGAAGTTCTTGTTGGCATACAGGCTATGCAGAGTGAGGGGAAGGTGGATGTGGCAGATAATAGTCTCTATTGTCTGCTTATTGTGCTTGGTAACATATTGCCTTTCAAGATCCTTTGATGTCAACCCCCCTTTTTTCAGCAAGGGGAAGATCATGACCTACAAACTGGTACATGATTGGGCAGATAAGGAAAACGATCAAATGGAAGTGTTGTATCGGCATAAGGGTTGTGAGTGAACAAGCATACCACCCTTTTGGTGCATGTCTGTGAGGTAGCCCGCATGGCAGAAAGGCGTGGCATATGGCCTTTTCTAATATTGCAATGGAGGAAGATAGCCCAAGCTAAGTTAACATATGGGTTGCTCTCCTGAGCTCCCTTAATGCTTATAAACATCTTTTTATCGTGTTGTTTTTCTAGTTTGATTTTGGAGTGATTACACCAAGTTTGCACCCTTATCTAAGTTTCTTTAGTGTGATAATTTTTATCTATCCATGACAAATCCTTGACATCCAAACTAAAGCGATGATTAAACTGCTGCTAATAGGTGGAAGAATCAAGGGTTGCTCCTATAGTATCTATTGCTTTTGACAAAAAGCCATGACCTGAAGGGTCATATAGTATCTGTTGTAAGTAGAGAAGATGCAGAGTAGCTATGAGTTTGTACTAAGTTAGTTAATATTACACCAACCCTTCCTTTTAGGTGTGCTGCAAATATTTCCCTTCTAGCCTTTTGAGGGACAACCAAATAAGGTATAACAATATCAGATTAATAAAATCTATAATATCTTGCCTCCAAAATTAAATAAAAAACATTTGCTTAATAAATATGATCTGCGTTCCTAAAGATATCAATTGACAATGTTAAAGCCACTTAAAGATAAAAGAAGAAGAAGCAAAATCTAGCAATGCCATCCTTATGGTACCAATGCAGTTAAATGGAAAATAAGATAAGAGTTATATTTATCAGTTACCATCCATGTGTGGACATGTTTCTGTATTACTAACAATTATCTAGTTTTCATTACAAGGAATTTAGAAATATCTTAAGTTTATCTTCTAAACAATATCCTTTTTTTTTTTATTGAATGACGTCATTCTATTCATCATCACATCATGAGTACATTCTACATCACTTTATTCTACATATCACATGAAAGTCAATCCACTACCTAGGCGTGATATGCTAGGAGCTGCTTTGCATGTGATTATCGAGTACATATGGCAGGTTAAAGGTCTCTACCACAGGACCGATTGGTCATACTTGAACCCGTGACCTCGGGGCAATGGATTTTAAGGTCCCCATTACTAGACTAATATTGGCCAGGTTTGAACCCGTGACCTCGGGTGTGGCAGTTTAAGGTCCTGCCACTAGACCATGCCCCGGAGGGCTAAACAATATCCTTTTTGTTAATGCCATGCATTTCGATTTGGCTCAATTTGGGCACGACCTTGTGTAGCTACCAAAAATAAATAAAAAATAAAATAAAATGCAAAACAAGCTCTTTGGCGCATGGTCTAGTGGCAGACAACCGAGGTCACGGATTCAAATATTGGCCAACATTGGTCTAGTAATGGGGACCTTAAAATCCATTGCCTTGAGGTCACGGGTTCAAGTATGACCAATTGGTCCCATGGTAGAGACCCTAAACAGGTAATCATATGCAAGTAGCTCCTAACATAAGATATTAAGGCTAGTAATGGATTGGCTTCCTTGTGATACGTAAAATGTGATGTATCTACTATATTTAGGTACCAGCAATTCCAAGCCACTGCAATTCCTAACCACACTGCAATTCCAAGCCACTTCAATTCCTAACTGTATTACATACTTATGCCTAAACCGTCAACATTGGTCTTTATATACATCGTTTCACTCCCATTAAAACAATTACCAAATGAAAACAATATCAACATAGTAAAAGAATCAGGAGATTTTTTCTTTAAGGCGTGAAGGTTTTCTACAAGTTATACGAAACTCTAACATGCTAAACAAGGAGTATGATGAAATCCCCTTTTTAGAGTAGAAGATACTGAATATTCAAATACGTTCTCTCACTTTTGGCTCAAGGGAGGAACACTCATAAGCCATCAATATCTTAGCTTGGCCACGACAATAACACCATGAGCAGAGTAGATGCCTTGAAAAATGTGACGTCACGCTCACAAATTGACTACAAGTGCCAACCAGAACCAAGATGAAATGCCCTCTGTCTAGCTGGAGGTTATGCACTGGGGTAGGAAGCCAAGAGGACGCATTGACAGTTTAGTGCACTGTTAAATAGATCTTGTAGTCAAGACCACGTTGGTTGAACCTATGGACAAGCAGAAAAATAATGCTCAAGGGTCCCAGACAGAGCGGACATACAGCAGATATGCGAAGATCATAGCGCTGCTAGAACTCATTAACACACGGGCACCTATGGATAACCTGCCACCAAAGTACAGGCACTTTAGGATGGAGCTACTTATTCCAAGCCAATGCCATATATGACCCGCCAAATTGGGTTGTGGAACCTGTAGGTGCTACCCATGCCGCAATGGGAGGGGATGTGGTGCAAAGAGGAGGCGATATACTGAGCGGATAAAGTGCTTACCTTTGTGAATATTTGCGTGACAAATCCAAGGCATCCTTTATGTAACACTAATCCCCACCATAAGAGGCAATTTTTTTGCAACCACCTCCCCTATAGACACATCCTAATGGGAGAGTAGAAATTTTGCCTGAAATTCAGGCCAAGACAATAGGCGACCAGCTTCATACCATATTTGAATAGAGATGACACTTGCAAGAATCCATTATCTCTGTATAAGAGGATGAACTGAAGTAGCCAGTGGAGGTGTGGGGGGTTGGCGACAATGGTGCCTGGCAGCACATAATCTCCAGCAGGGCGTGGATGGAAGGACATGGCCAAAAAAGATGTCTGACTGCATCCCATGCTGCCAATAATCCACGTAGAAAAGGAGAAGCATAAGGCTGCAGAGGATGAAATAATATTTAAGGCAGAATTGGTTTTACTATCTCCTTGCCTAGAGGGACACAATGATTAAGAGATTATCTAAGAAGATATAAACTAGGAGAGTCACCTTCACTATTCAGGGTCGCCAAATGAATTTTGAAATATGGACTTTGCTCTAAGAAGTCCATCATACCTAGACCACCTTCCCATTTTGAAAGGATACAGTTAGACCAAGCCACCTTAATCACAACACCTTACTCATTGCCAACACATATAAAGTTTTGGACTATTGCACTGAGCTTCTGTACTTTGACCTGTAGGGCTAGCAGTAAGGATTTTTTTTTTGGATGAACGTGGACTTTTATTACTCAAAAGAATACAAAGAGTATATGGGGGACTCAAAAACCCAGTGGAGAAGATGTCCACTAGAGCAATACTACCCACCACATACATAACACAAAAAAGCAGAGAATACATATCACCACGAGCACAACTGTTTGCTATGAGTAAGCCTGAATCTGAAGATATCGCTCCCAAATGACACTATTCTATTCTATTCTATTCTTTAAGGAAGAACACTTATACGCCCTTACAATGCGACTACGAGCATCACTAAGCACTTGCGTCTCTGAAAAGACCTGTCCCTTGAAGATGAGGAGATTTTGCCTCTTCCAGACGGACCAGATGATCCAAGCAGATGCTAAATGGAAAGCCCTCTTTGCCAACTTCTCCCAAGAGCTAGGATAATCTGACAATAGGATCTGTTGACTATTCAAATCACAATGGGAAAGACTTAAAAGCCAATGCGAAGCAAGTCGAACATGGCGACACAATATTCTTGGTCAAACATTATTCTATCAAATCTTTTGGTTGCCCTTATTTTTGTATTTTTATTTGAGCTTGTGGTTTTTAGCTAATTACCTACTAAAAATAATGCAATTTACAAGTTTCTAACTTATGCCCAACAACCATAACTACATATAACGGGATTGAACATCATACCAAGTAGAAAAAGAACTCATGTCAATAAAAACCATGCGAAAGAGGAAGAAATAATATAAAGCACAACATCAAATAAATTTTTTTTGATGCCATAACTGGAGCAATTAGCATCATAACGCTCTGAATCCTCTACACCTTATTTATTTTTGCAGCTTAAAGATTTCTATTTGTTTATCTCTTACGTCCTTTGGAAACTTCAGGATTTGTATTTGAGCTTAGGATGCCATCAATCAGGCCATTCATTTGAAGTAGGTGAGTATACTAATCGTAGGATCTTAGGATTCTTTCTTGTTTTTGCTTTTCCTTGCTTGATTACAGAAAATGGAAGTCCATATACCCAATCCAGCCATGCCATATCCATGAATTTGGCCCTGATTTTCCTGTGACAAGGTATGTAAGGAATTTGTACCATTTAGGCGTTTATGATTTTCCTTCTTTGTGAGCCCCGATTTTTGGGTGCTCTTGTAGCCATTTTAAGTTTATAGGTATGGAATGGGGGAGTTGAAAATATGGGCACTGATGATGGAGTGGTGGTGACACGCTAGCTTGCAAGCACCTTTCAAATGGAATATATAGCACAATAACAGGGGGTTCCAGGGAGATTTTATATAGATGTAAAAATGACAATGCCTGAAACCATAGACCATATTCCCAAAGCAATTGAATGAGTTGTTATAAAAAAATATAGATTTAAGATAAAAAAATAATTACGTTAGCTCACGGGTTATATTGATCAAAGTAGTCTTATTAGGATATTGAGTTATTTTGGTAGAGGTTCTAGCCCCCCCTAATTCATATTCTAAAATCTTAGACGAAGACGTATAGAGACTTGATATTCCATCAAAACCTTGGGTGAACTCGTATTTTATATTTCAAAATCATAGGTGCCCCCAATCATAAATGACCATAAGCGAAACGAGAGGTGCACAGAGGCTCCAACATACGATCGGGGCCGTAGGATCGACAAAGCCGACGACCGTGGTAGTCCAGGGTGCACCTCGTTTAGAATATATAGCACAGAAGCAATTGAAGATTGATATATGCTAACCATTTGATCTGTAGATCAAAGTCTTAGACATGGTTTATGTGTTGTTCTACTAATACTTCTTTTGTTTGATCATCACAAATTGCGAGCTTTTGAATCAAACAAACATGATTCCGTTGTATTTCCTATTTCTGGTTACAATCAAATGGTCTTATTCTTATAGCTGCTACTTTTCTGTCGATTTTTGCAGGGTTTTTCTCCTCAACTGCCATTCTTTTACATAAACTTGTATAGTGGCTTGTATAGATGAGATCTGTTCTTCATTGCTAAGTCTAAAATATAGCAATATATAGATTTTCAAAAATGAATGGTGTCCTTTTTCTACTACAAGAATTTTTGTGTTTTCTTCCTTTACATTTATTCACTGATGGTGCCTTAGAATAGTTTCAAGGTTTCTCCACCATTTGCTACCCATGTGAGGAACCTTGCCAATGCCTAGTACCTTTTGTATATATCTATATGAGCAGACTAGTATGAAGGTGATATGGGGATCAAATGTTTCCTCAATGATTGTACGTTGAGCATATGAAGTGCTTTGGTACCAAAGCTATCTGCATCAAACTCTAGATATTTCTTGCCTGTGGCTAAAGGATGTTGCAGTTCAAGACCCATTTATGAAATGACATTTTTCAGAAATTTTGTGATGACGTTTTACCTCAATTATGCTTACAAGAAACTTATCGCGGCGGCCAAGGCCGCTGCGAACGTTTCTCTCGTTCTTAACCTGTTCAATTGGATCTGTTATAATGTCCTAACGGTCACAAATTCTCCGCTAGGCAACTAACTTTTTTGACCCTATACTAGAAGGCTTAGAGCTATGTTGAATTGGAAATAACTTGGTTCCTAGGTCGTGAACGTTTCTCTTTCCAATCCTCATGCCCTTACTTAAATAAAGGCTGAAGATTGCACTTGGATCATTTGTCAATCTAAGACCGTGCGTGGTTTGAACCCGCGCTATTGCCTTGCATTCCTGAGCACATGCGATACATGGATGCTGTGGTCGACAACCACGAGATTCCCACTATTAAGGATAAATGTGAAAGTATGAACCAAAAGTATTATAAGGTGCAACAATATGCGATTGAGTAAAAGCTAAGGCCAATGTGAAAAGCACATTGAACATGTGAACAAATTCAACAAGAGCTCCAATACCAATCCAATACCAGAATGCTTCACCACGACTTTTTAGCACTACGTAACCAGTACTTCCATTGCCCTGTGCCTTCAGAAAGAAGAAGGAAATGACTCAAGAAAGTAAAGAAGAAGGAAATGACTCAAGAAGCAACTCAACAGTAGTTTACTTCAACAAGTTTAATCTATCTAAATAACTACAATAAAATTATCTTATGATGCAAGCTTTCTATAAATATCAACCTACTGAGAAAAAAAATGAAAATACCTTGTTCCACTCGACACTTATTACATTTTGAGCATACATTAGGGGAAATGCCCAATATCCCCAAACCCACCAATTAAATATTCTTTCTGTGAAAGCATTGACTTAGCACCTAAACTTCAATTTGAGTTTTGATCATTATACTCACCTCTTGGAATGATAAAGAAGTGCAAATGCACCACTAGTATTATTTGCTATAACCATAATGCAGCAGGCACCAGCTATTAGACGCAACATAGGAGATGACATTTGATGTACAACAAAAGCAGTAAAGATTGCTGAAAGGATCAGGTGGAAAGTTTTTCAATAAGAAAGTCTAAATTATATTTCTTATAAGTACTGGCATTATATCGACCTGGTAATTGCTAGCGTTAACCCCATCACATAGTATCTCATGTCGATATACAGAGTTACCTCCACTATAGACATACTTAGGTATCCTTGACACAAACATTGGCAATTGGAAAAGGCCCAAGTTGCGATTCTCGAAATCTTTGCAAGAAAATCTATTGGAATACTTACCTAGAGGGGTCGATTCTTCCCAAAGAAATCTTCTTGAATCTATCGCAAAGAAATCTATTGTACTACGTAACAAAACAAAGAAGAAATGATAACCTAGCGAAGGATTTCACTAATATTAAATTCATCTATGAAAGGACATCAGTCTGCCCTTCGCTCAGTTAGTAACTATAATAAACCAGAGTACCCTAGTCAGTTAATCTCATCGTAGTCCGTCCTTTGCCCAACTAATACCTATAATAAACCGTAGTAACCAATTTGTACCACATATAATGTGTAGCCACTGCCAGATCCGAAAGCAAAACTGTGGAGGCAAATGCATCACTGTTAAAAAAACGAAACCAATTCCAGATTTTTGCATCTGGTGAGCCCAGATCATATGATTTTGGGTCAATAATTTAGTCAATATAATAATTGGGTGTTGGTCAACACATCCATTGTGACTTGTAGTAATATTGACCCAGGTAAATTTTGGGTGGTTTTCCAAGCGTTAAGAAAAATGCTAGTAACATCCAACAATATAAGCCAATCATGTATAAAAAGCAATTACGAAACAATCACCACATGATGTTGAGAAAAAAAATTGAGCTTCAACACCTCCCCTTCCCCACTTCCGCTGCTCTTGAAATGGCTTGGGCATTAAGTGAGCTTATGAGCTCATGCTAGTAAATAAAAATGAAGCCTTCTCTTTCATCCAAGAAGGAAGAAAATAGATTCCTCCCGGGCATTTAAATATCCATCGAATGCCCTTCTTAACCGTCTTTATCCAAGGACGCCATTTAATGCTTGGCAAATATTGACAATCTGCAAAATAAACCTGCGCTCAGATAAACAAATGTATAGCCAAATGGGCAAATGAAGGCTTTCTGTTAATTGTTCTCCATTGTTTGCATCTCATTTTGTCTAATATGTTTCCTTCCCACTAAAGGGACTAGTTATTTTGAAGTATGTTGTTTGTAGTGCTCACTTTCTTGAGTCCGAAATCGGTTCTATCCATGTCTTATTCTTCTTCATAATTTAGTGGAGTATTACATCTGTCCTTTTTTTTTACTGTTTTTTTTCTAAGGCATGGGCGCATTACCCTCTGATCCCATCGCTTTGCAACTCCTCGATATCATTCTTAAAATGAATGATTGCTTCCACTTCGAATGATGCGGGTTTGCAATTAGCTTTATGAAAAAAAACGAGATAACGCCTCAAAGACGGCACTTAGACTATCATATAGACCAACCAACCTGATCAATAGAACCTCGCATGCGGTCCTCGATATCATTCGAAATGCAATTATCTCTGCCGGATAATAAAGTCACCAACTACAATTGAAATTCAATGGCAAAAGGCATCAAAATTCCTAACAAAGGAGTCTCCCTTTTGTGGTCCAATCCCTAAAAGGGCACCCAACTCTTCGAAGTGCAATCATTATGTCGAAAGATTAGTTGTAAGTAGAACCGATTGCAACACACAATACCCTTATAATAATACCGATATTTGTGTCTCACCGCGAAGAAATCTACCAGTACTACGCAGCATCCTATTTTTGAAAAAACCCACCGGCTTCCTGGCAAGATCATCCTGTTTGAGTTACTTGTGAGAATTATGGTAATCTGAGCTGTGATAATGGGCAAAAACCCCGCCCCGCCCGCCCTTTGTTCTCGGGGAAAGCTAATCTGCTGCGAGGTTGCCCTACCAAAAATGACTGCCATAGCCAATTGATGCAGCACAAGAACACAAAATGTTGTGTTACCTTATGGCGGCGGTGTGCGAGAGCACATGGAACAGAGTTACCGGAGAACGCAAGAACCTTAAGGAGAGGATTTGACGGAGCCGATTCCTCCCAAGCGCATAAGGACAAAAACGTGGCATCGTTCTAAATTTTTTTCCAAATATTTTTTGCTCGCGATTTTTTCCCCCACCCAGGAATCTAAGGCATCAAAGAATCGAATCTTAGTGAGTCTCGATTATATAAGTGTAGATATGATTTCATTCTGTTTTGTTCTTTATTTTTGCTTCCATAAGTGGAATGCATAATGCCAGTTTTAAGTTGTTTAGTTAGGTACAAGACCATAACTCTTTTTAACTCTGGAAGCCTTTAATCGTGCTCAAAGTAGCAATCATATTTGAACTTTTGGTGGAACTTCCTAGGTTCAAATCCTTTGTCTTGCCTATATATTCATTTTTTGTTTCAACCAATTGAATAAAAAACACCAAAGAAACCAAAGAAGCTACAAGTGGAAGTTACATCAGAATGGGCATCACCATGCCACATCATAACTTTTCACATCCATGCATGAATGGTGACTTTCGAGTCTCCCTTGGTTGTCTCACTCTATTCTTTTATTGAAGCCATAAGTTGTCTAAAATGTTTTAGTATCTCAGGAGAGGGGATGCAAACTGTAGAAACCATCACAAACACCTTGACTACTCTTGACTCATGACAATTGTATAGTAGGTTGATTTGAACTTTAATATGACCAATGTGCAAGTGTCTTTAACAATAACTACAACTAATTCTAGATGATGTGGTAATACCCGGACTAAACACTAGCACATGGAGACACCACAAATTCATATATATGTGCTTTTATAGTTCTTGCCTTTAGCTATATGCAAATGACCAGAGATAAATCATCACCAAAGATTGCTGATGTGCCCTCTCTAATTTCCTTTGATCATTGAGCATTATGGAAATCGATGGGATTGCTCATGCACCTTCTTTAATCCATTGGTCATTGAGCATTATGGAAGCCATCACTGAGACCAATTGTCGACATTTCTAATGAATGTAGGGCATTCATTAATAAAGGGAAATGCTTTGCAGTGGACATTACATTTGGTATATTATATTCTTAAGACTATGTATGTTTAACTTTGTGTTAACATTTTGCTATAGATTAGAAATAATAATCATTTCCTTGGAGATAATCTTGGCACAATTTTATTTTTTTTTTATTTTTTTTTTGAAGGACGACAAACTTTATTGAAACTCCAAGCCAAAAGCCAAATATAAATGCAGAGGCGGGAATATAATCTCAGAGGATAATCATGATCCATTGAGTAGAAGCATCAGCCTATGCATAAGACAACACACTCAAATAGGACTCAAATATCAACGCCGCCGCCATGGGAGCAAGCGAAGAACAATGGTAGGCCTTAGCGATTCTAGCTTTTATGCCCGGAGGACAATTGCAGGAGGAATATCCAAACCCTCAAAAATACACAATCTTCTGTGCTTCTAGATGGACCACAACAACTATCCTGATGCTAAATGAAATGCTTGGCTTCGCAACTTGTTCCAAGTATCTGGATAAATAGCCAGAAGCACTTGCTGACTTATCAATGTCACATGAAAAAGAGAGAGTAGCCAAGACCAAACAGGCTGGAAGATGATCACATAAAAAGAAACAATGCTCAATGGTCTCGTCCCTTTGTTTGCACAAGGCAAAGTCTTTACACTCGAGGATCAAATCAGGGACAAGCACATTCACACGAGGGCATCCGTGGAAGAATCGCCACCAAAGCACGACCACCTTAGGATGGAGTAGTTTATCCCAAGCCCAAGTCCACATAATGTCTTTAACTAGGAGGTGAGAGCAGAAGGGACCACTTAATGGATGGCGGAAGGGTATCACCATTGACAAGCAGCCTATACATAGAGTTCACAAGCCTATGCTCATGAACACTCACGTGGAAAACCCACATGCATCCTTCAATAGTCTCGAAAGCAACCAATGGCGGAGTACTTTCATGCAACCTTTTGCCAAATAGACCCATCGAGACAATAAGAATTTTGTTTGAAAGATCTAATTGGCGGGAATCATACCATGGCGCAACTGCCAAGATTCCCGCTAACCTCCGGTAGCAGATTGAGTTAATGGATGAACCGAGGCACAAAGTGGAAGATTATTTACCACGGTATCCACCAACAAGGGGCACTCAATCGATGACATGCAACAAGATCAATATGAAATAAGGTCCGGATGAACTGAGGCACAAAGTGGAAGATTATTTTCCACAGGTATCCACCAACAGGGGGCACTCAACTGATGACATGCAACAAGATCAATACGAAATAAGGTCCATATTGTCTCCCAAGTCTCCAACAAGCCTTTCAAAAAAGGGGAGACATTAGGTAAAGGGCATAGCTGATAAAAGAGACTCCAAAGAAGAGGTTTTAACAAAGCTTTCCCAAAAGGAACACAATGTGCAAGTGACTTCTTCACTGAGCGCACTCCAGGTGAGTCAATCATATCCTTAAGGATCCTCTAAATGAACTTAGAAATGAGAATCTTACCTGCAGATGGAAGTCTATCATACCCAAACCATCTTTAATTTTGACCTAGTGCATTTGGACCATGCAACCTTGACCACAGCATGTGCCTCATTTCCACCCCAAATAAAATTACAGATAATGGTAACAATCACCTGAAATTTTGACTGAGAAGCCAGAAGGGCAGAGGCCATATAGATATGGGAATTACTTAAAACATGTTTGGGAACAGTTAATCGCGCTAGCAGAGAGAGTTTAGCAGTATTCCATAAAAATAAATGCTTTCCCAACCCTTCTATGATAATATCCCAACCATCGGAGGTAGAAATATGAATGCCCACAGGAATACCAAGAAGTTTAGTAGCCTTCCCATGAGGAAGCACCTTCCAAGGAAAATCAACAATACAAGGAGGCACAACCCCATCAAGCGTCCATAATGCAGAACACTTTGACCAACCAACAAGAACTCCAGATGCTAAAGAGAAAGTATCAAGAAGAAGCTTTGCATTCTGAAGATTGTCCGCATCGGCAACAAGAAAGAGAAATACTGATTATAAATTTCCTGTGAACCATCCCCCATACTCAACCCTGCACTATCCCATCCTGCACGGCCTTACCAAATAGCTGTGAGAGGACCTCAGCTACTACTGTGAACAAAAGTGGAGCTAATGGGCATCCTTAGCGAACACCCCGCCCAACCGAAAAAATAGTGGAGGGTTCGCCCTGAAACAACACAGTAGACCGTGCCGAGATATGGAGCTTCATAACATCACTGGTGAACTGCTGACCAAAGCCCAATGTTAAGAGGCTTTTTTCAAAAATTCCCAATCCACACTGTCATATGCCTTGGCAAAATCTAATTTAAGATAGACTATACGTTGACCTTTCAATCTGGCCCAATACATACCCTCATAAGCAGCAACAACATTGTCTAAAATGTTCCTCCTCAGCAAGAATCCAGCTTGGCACAATTGTGTGGATGATATAGATAGATATAGCATCCTAAATGTTCTTATGGTAATATCTCTGTATTATAAATCATGTGCAGGGGAATACTTTGCATGAAAAGGTTCATGCTCTGTGTTCTAAATCTTGTTCTTGTTGTAGTGACTTTCAATTGTTGGCATGCAGGATTATGTCTCTGAAGATGCTCGAATGTTAAAATGGTCATGATGATGTCACGTTGTAGTAAAGAAGAAATTGGAAAGCAAAATTCTAGTCCCTTATTTTGTTGCAAACTAAAGCTTTTCGTATTGTTATGTTATGTTTTTCTCTTGCTTACTTTTTAGATTGCAAGCTCTTTGTACATTGCGGGACATCTGTTTTTTTGGAAAACTAAAAGTCGATGCGATCACAAGTCGTTTCTTGCATGTGAAGAAATGGCTTTAACTTAAAGGCTGATGCACGATACTTCTTCCTGCACGGTACTTTTGTGTTGCACGGTACTTCTTGTTGCAGAAAATGGTCCTTGCACAATACCGATGCCTACTGGAGGATATGTCACCACATTGGTGTACATATTTGAAGGCTTTATGGTTACTTTCCAACTAGTTTTCTCAGTGCCTATGTTTGTGCAGCCAAATGAACAATTCTTATGTACATTGGGTGTCATTTGTATGTAGTTGATCTTTGTTGGCCTCTGGATGTTAATTGCAGATCACCCGTGCATGGTGTTTTTGTTGCAAATTGTTTGGTCTCTTTGCTGTTTTGGTTTAAGTTTGAGGGAGAAGTTGTTTGGCATTCTCTGTTCTTTCGGTTTGAGGAAAATTCTTGAAGCAATCATTTGGGTCTGTTCTACTTTGCTCTTTAGTGCCAGTGCATCCCTTAAGCTCTGCCTTCCCTGGTCAAATGTCGCATCAGGCCTTTTGAGGCAGATTCTTGAAGCAATCATTTTGGATCCATGAAGCAATCATTTTGGATCCATGCTGCTTTGCACTTTAATGCCAGTCATTCCTTAATCCTTTATCTTCGCAGTCATTCCTTAATCCTTGATCTTTGCCTTCTTTGCCTTCCATTCCTTAATCCTTTATCTTCGCAGTCATTCCTTAATCCTTGATCTTTGCCTTCTTTGCCTTCCATTCCTGCCCTGGTCAGATGTTGCATCAGGCTCTTTACAGAGTATAAAGTTGAACTAGGTTAGGATGGTGACCACTCAGGTTGCCGTGCTTGGTTCTCTTTCTATTATTTCACTTTCATTTGTTTGTTTCTTCCTAACAGGGGAGCTAATCAATATAGATAGCTTATGAAATGGTTGAACAATTAAATGATTTAACAATCTTATGCTTGTGAGTCACGTTTTTACTTTTGCCTGCAAGTGCTATTGAAGAATCGGGTTGTCTGCAGCTTTAATCTGCACATGTTTTGAGAATTAAATTGGCTACATTCATCCATATTGGGTATCAACATGATGTAAATGGAAACACAGTAAGAAGATAAGACATGCACCTTTTGTCCTCAAAAGGGATAAAAAGAGAATAAGAAAAAGAAAGAACATTTATCATAAGGGACCTTGGTAAGGTGGGAACTGAAGACATAACTGAGAAGAGATAAAGAAAAACATCATGATCACCATGTATAAATAAACATAAGCATTGAAATAACCTGCAAGAATGCAGATACATTCATGGGTTTTGCTAATTAGTACTAAAACCATACCTGTGACATCTCAACAAGTGAAGCATTTGCTGTAGCAGCAGCGCCACCTTCCATCATGCTGCTTCTTGGAGCTAGGATTATGTCCTTCATTTACAAGCCTTGCTAAATCCCAAGCAAAAAGATCTTAGATTGACTACAAGTTCTGCCATTCCACTTTACACGAAATCTGCACCAGAAAAACAAAAAGCTTTGCAGGCTTCATGCAAGATGATGATGTGCATTGGGCTGGAAGAACAACAATTTCATTAAAGAAAAATAACAATGGCAAGAGCTCTCAATTGCAAAAGCTTTGAAGAAAAGAAAAAAGGTTGCAAAGGTTTATATATAAATTGGAAAAAGATCTTCTGTATTTGCCAAGCGGAAGAACAAATCGTATGCAAAAAGAACAATTCATTCTGAATTACAGCAACGCACCTGTGCTCGCATCTTCTGCTCTCCGATCCAGTTCCCGATCCCGCCACGAGCTCGAAGATAATTTTGTTGCCAGACTGGAATCCGGTGCTGACCTGTGCGATGCCCAAGATCTTGGGCGGACCCTATCCCCTGACCATATACAGATGAATGCAAGCGAGTCATTACCATATACCAATATAAGATTGGTAAAATAGAAATGAGTTATAGCTTAGAATATCAGAAATCAAATGGTGTTCATCAAATGCACGAAATGAGCATTTGATGCTCATCATCAACTGGTTTACAGCAAATACACCAATTTTTTAAGGAAAGGCTGTTTGATGAACTGTGACACCGTATTTTATCACTTTAGCTTTAGATAATTCCTTAATGCGTGTAACACTGCAAAAAAACATTTCGAGATTGATATTTGAATGGAAGAAATGCAGAACATTGTGCATTAATACCTTCTTTGTGTGCATCATCACCAGCAGAGTGTTTTTCCGTTCTATAGTTTCTCTGTTCTATGATGGAAATCTTCATTTCTTAAAAACCAGAGCCATACCTAACCTCGCCATAGCCATAAATTGCTTCAGCAGCCTAGCTTCGCCGAAAGCATAGCCCTAGCCATATCTTGCTTCGGATTTTACCTAGCTTCAGCACTCAGGAAGAACCCATTTGAACTCAAAAATCTCTATCTTGACATAAAACTGCTCAGGCCAGAGAAAAAATCCACCCAGCATCGCCCATCTGCAGGCCGCCCAGTTGATATTCTTCACGAAATTGAACAGTGGAGCCCTGCGGACCAATTTGAAATAATTGCAAAATTTGAATGTCAAGGGCAAGAAAAGCTTCAGCGGGTGTGAAAGTTGTCTTTCCACACATACAAAGTCCCCTTGTCTCCGGAATTGTGACCAAACAGTACAAACCAAGGTTACGATCCAGCCCTGCTACCAGACACACCGGAGTTTTCCCTTGCTAGCGCTGCCACAAGGATTGACATAACTTTTTACCTCCGGATCCGTGAAGTTAAAATTGATTACCTTTAGCAGATGCAACACGGCCCTTACATTTGGTCCCCATCGTCGATGAAGAAAGAAAGAAGAGAAGCTTGACCTATCTCGATCACCATAGCCGAATCCGACGCGCCAAGTATCCCGCCAAAAGGGGACCAATGAGATAGGAAGACCAGGATTAAAATCTAAGCCTTTGGTTTATCATTGATCTGACGGCCATTCATGCCCAGGTAGGATTTTATTAGCTCTTTTACAAGACATTAGGTCTGAGCGACATTCTTACACCCCAAAGTGATGGCAATGGGAGTAGAGATTGGGAAGGCGAAGAAGACTCTATTGGGGAACTCCATCGAAATATTTGAAGACGAGATACTGGGTGCGGGTGCAATGGGCCAAGTGAAGCTTTGCCAGCATCTGGAGACTGGAAAAAAATTGGCGCAAGATTATTTCAAAAAGAAGCTGGTGGAAGAAGAAGAGTGGGCTGATGTAGTCCGGAGATCAGAATTGAGCTCGCCTCCAATCCGCATATAGTGGCGTGCAGGGCATTTCACGAAGATGCTTCTAACGTGTACATGCTAATGGAGCTTTTGAGGGGGAAACCTTCACGACTACATCAATGATCGAGGTAGGCTACTTGAAGAAGAGGCCAAGTCTTTATTCATTCAAATTGTCCAAGCTATGCAGTTTTGTTACCCCACCACATTATCCATAGAGATCTTAAGCCCCAAAATATTCTTTTGAAGCAAAAACATACAAAACTCAAAGTTCATGGATGTAAAGGTGGCGGACTTTGGATTATCAGAATTTATAGACTATAAAGACACCTCCTCTGATATTGTGGGAACACCAAGTTATATGGCACCCGAGGTTTTGTTACAATGTTACGGGGCAAAGGTTGATGTGTGGAGCGCAGGTGTAATTCTTTATGAGATGTTGTCTGGCACCCAAATGTTTCCCTATAAGTGCTCAATTAATGAGCTTGTTGATGACATTTGCTGTCACTTGGAAGAGGAAGAGCTTGTTGATAATATATGCCACCACCTAGAGGAGCTAAATGTATTAGATAATCAACTACCGAGGATATTGCTTTGTAAGGGCGGCGGTTCCACCGAGCGGTGCACGAGCGGCAAGAAATGGGCGAAGTGCGCCGGTAGGTGGCGGCGCCGCGAGCCACTTTTACCGGGCGCAATATCCGAGAGCCGTTGATTATCAAACGTAATGAATAGATGGTTCAAATTACGAACCGTAGCAGAGAAGCCGGTGGCTATGGCAGCAACAGACTCTAAATCTTAGAAATGCAAGCCTCAAAACTGCTGATTCGCACTTCAATAATGCAAGAAATGCTTCAAATGCTAGCTACAGAGCAAAAATCCGCCTTCTAAATGTTGGCTCCGAACTTTTTTCTTGAAGGTTTTGGCCATCGATATGGCAAGATTCGAATTCAAAAAATGTTGCAGATCAATGGATGAAGGAAATCTGTCCGCTAATGGCAAAAAGACGAGATGGTTGATGCATGAGGGCCCTAACCGCGACAAAACCCTTTCAAATAGAAACATCAAGAAAAGAAACAAAAGTTTCTACCAAATTCAAAAGATACAAATGGATATGTTTTTGAGATCTTATAGCTAAGAGAAGCAAGCTTGGCTCGAATGGATCATTAGAGATCTAAATGAATTCGTGAAACCCGAATCATTGGAGATCATGCAAAATGGGTCAGAATGCAGCAAGGTCGATGAAGAAAAAGATACCAAGAACGGAAAGCACCAAAGGGTGGAGCAGTCCAAGAACACCAAAGGGCGATGAAACCGGAAAGCGCAAAGCAGAAAGCATAGCGCAGAAAGCAAAGCGAGCAGCAGCACCAGCGGGCGATGAACTACGGGCGCCACTCCACAAAAAAAGGCCAATTTTACGCCTTATAAAATTGATGGAATATAACGGTAATTTGAACCATCTATTCATTACGTGTCCGGCAAAAAGGATCTCATCTACTGATGTTATGTAGACCAAAAACAAAGGCCTACATGAAGTCTTACAACATCCATGGTTTGCGACACTTTTTGGTGCATCCTTCTAAATGCACGATATATTTGTACATACGCCCATTTTCTATGTTGGAGGACTATTTTTGCAAGGGTCTGGTGATACCTTAATAAAGACATTATTATAACTTTGGGTGAGACTAAGCCTACAAGGGGCATCCCCTTCTCATTTGTATATATAAAGATGTTGAATATATATCATTCATTTCAAATATAGTTTGGGCAGTGTTCAATAATTACAAAATTCTATACATAGGATGTATGCTCTCCTCCTCATATATAGTATGATAATCACGGTGGTTGTGACATCATAACATAATGCTAAGACACATTTAAATTACTAATAGCCTTTATGTGATGCAAAAGTTGAGCTAAAGATATGCACAAGATAAACCACAAAATGAGTAGGGTGGTGGTTTATGAAAAAGAATAACAAAATACCTAACATGAAGTGCATGTCTCCATCAACCTTGTGACCAAGATAGAGAAAAAAAATGGATATCTAACTTATGTATTGTTGATATTCATTTATGGAACATTCAATGAGTGTGTGATATCGATATCTGACTTATGTATTGTTGATATTCATTTATGGAACATTCAAGGAGTGTGTGTCGTTAGTTTTACATTTGGTTAACCTAGATATTGCCGCAATTATCCGTCAATTTAGATCAAACAAATCATACCAATGCCTTTGTGCTTATGTAACATACAAAGTGATAATTTATCATCCATTTCATGTGCTTGTGAATGCAACAAAATCATAATCATCATATTAAATTATAGACATATTATTTTCCTTACAAAACCATAATCATAATATTAAATTGACATATTATTTTTTTTATACATTATCGAAAGCCAAATCGAAATACGTTTTATGTGTCATCATAATAAATGTAGACATAAGTTTTCTTGTCTTGTTTGTCAAACATGCAATCATGTATCGATTGTGTGTATTTCAACATATGTCAATTTCTGATCAATAATACTAGGCAACCTTTTCGCTAAAGACCTTGTTATTTTTGTGAAGCTTATAAAATCAAATAAGCACAATGGTTTTGAAAAAACAATATATTGCAAAATTGAAAAATAAGTATTGTTTTTTACAATAATATTTAAAAGTAACTATTTTCAAGCATTATATAATTGTTAATTATTTGGGTTCATGCTTTTGTCGATCCGAAAATTTAGAGGGTGATCATGGCTTAAGGG
Source organism: Isoetes taiwanensis (assembly GCA_021234155.1). Classification (NCBI taxonomy): domain Eukaryota; kingdom Viridiplantae; phylum Streptophyta; class Lycopodiopsida; order Isoetales; family Isoetaceae; genus Isoetes; species Isoetes taiwanensis. The sequence goes on along the minus strand of JAJEKV010000038.1, from coordinate 8,019,619 downwards.
TCAATCACATATGTGCCCTCGCCAAGACCCTCATTTTTTACTTTTGGGCATGGGGTTATGACGCCACCTGGATATCACATTTGCGCCTACTAAAATGTGAGAGACGCCATCAAATTTGGCTTTTCCACAAAGGATATAGAAGAAAAATAGATACACAATTTACGCTCTACTATTCTTCTTCTGGAGAACCCGATCATGTTCTTAGACCTCTACCCTGTGATGTGGTTGTTCACTTTTAAGGTCATTAGCTAAGGAAAGTATATTTCTATTAAAAAATCTCATTCCTTATCAATGTTTCTTATAGATAATAATTTAAGGAGCACGCCTACCTTATATTCTAGAATGGGGCTCGATGAAACAACAAAAACCTCCCATAGATAGGCTTTCTCATTCATCTCAACATTTTCTACAATGGTGGATAGTGGTAGCCGCAATACGCTTAACTAGTCCAATTATATAATTTGGACCCCATAAAATACAATGCTAATAGATGTTTATTAGTGTACCGCCGAAAGCTTATCAACGGATTAAAACCTCTTCTTCGGTTTTCGGTGAAAACCCTAGTGATAAACCTTCTGCAAGGCTTGGACAAACGAAGGCCGAGAATTCGCCCCGCAAAACCTAATGGAGAAGTCGGCGCCGCCGCCGCCGCCAACCCGTACTCGCCCCACATCACCAACACTAGAAAAATGTGACAAAACAAACTCTCCCAAAGTGGAGGGGTTGATCACAACGCGCCACGACAATAAAAACAAAACCTTCTTCAAATAGAGGGGCTAGTCACGCGTACAAGCATAAATACATTAAACAAAAGAAGGGGAGGGGGGGTTCAAAGAAAAGAGAATAAGGTAATGGAGAGAAAGAGGAAGCCATGAGACATTGATGAAGAACCTCGCTTAATATAGCTCTCCCAACCAGAGATAGATAGATAGATAGATAGATAGATAGATAGATAGATAGATAGATAGATAGATAGATAGATAGATAGATAGATAGATAGATAGATAGATAGATAGATGATAGATAGACAGATAGGCCATGCCGCATTGGCATCCCATGAAGGCACACGCGCCGCATGCATGATGATGATAGGTCCCATTCTAGAATTTCATCCGGCTGGCCTGGACGGGTGGATTCGAGAATGGGGCCTTTATGAAACAACAAAACCTCCCGAATAGAAGAGAACTTCCTTATCAAACCGGATCGAGGGACGGCGGTAAAGGATTATGGCTAAAGAAGAGGCCGAGAAAGGACATGCCACAAAGATGAAAGAAATGCCAATTGTCAATCCAAAGGTGGAGAAGCCCCTCCCCGCATGGTTCAAAGAAAAGAGAATAAGGTACCCGAGAGAGAAGAGGAAGTGCCGATGAGACGTTGATGAAGAACCTCGCTTAATATAGCGGTCTCCCAACCGTAGAAGGCAGGCATGATGCATGTATGCAAGACATGCATGCTCGCCCCATTCTAGAATTTTGATCCGACGGCTCTGGACGATGGGATTACTCCATTTAATGCCCGGGCCTTGCACTTGATTCTTAGGGTATCTCAGCTTTGCCTAGGTTCATTCCTTATATTCATCCTTCTTATGTGACTGACCCAATCCAATCCCTTCAAAAACCTCTTGCATGCTATTTTGTTTGATGATCCCAACCCAATCTTACTACAACCGACGCATCACTATGTAAGAATAATTTCAAAGCCAAATTGGTGCTACACTCTACTACAAGCACCAAAATCGCCTCCGATAATCAGAAATACATTCCTCCAATTTTCCTTAGTTCTTATCTTGAAGGCATTCAATTCTAGTGTTCCATTATAGTCTTAATTTTGATTCAACCATATGACATAAGATCTCAATAACCTCAAGAACATAAAATCTATGCACGCATTGACATAAGCATATACCACCATCCGAGAGTTCTTTTCAAGTATGGACCCCTTTGAGATACTTGTGCCTCAAAAATACCTGGGCTTTCTAACTCAAGAACCAATCGAGAAGAAGATATATACCAGTCAATTCTGACCCATCATCACTATTTCTCCATATAACTCCGCTTATATGAATGAACTTTGTTTGATCGATCCAATTAGCACGAAAAACCTTTCCAAAGAAAGTAAAAATTAATTCAATTGGATCTCAATCGCCAAGATATGATGTTACAAAACTTTGACCGTAAAAACCCGCCTAAACTTTTTTTTTTTTTAATTGAAGGCCTATTTGTATATTTATCTTCTCATCATATGTAAAATGCAGTAGGTCGCTTTTGGTGAGATGGCAAGAAAAGTGTGACGGTATGGGGAAAAAATTCCACGTCAGCAAGTTAGATTGAATGCAGGCCGATTTCTTTAGTAAATAGGGCAATTTCATTCCTCCGCTTTATTTTGATGCACCGTGAGTCAGCTTCATTGATTTTCGCTAGGATTTAAAGCATGAAACTTACCATGTTGATTCAAGGTCACTTATGATCTCTAGTTTTATGTTTTGGCCTCGTGAACGTAGGAGAGCATACGCTAGGAGGAAATGCTCTTATGGCAGAGGAGGTGAAGTTAATCATGGGCTCCCTGAGAGGACTCAGGATCGGGGTAAAAGCGAAAATAAAGATTTTTCCGATGCATTGATTTATCCTCCAATCTATCCTAAGCTCACATGTGTTGAAACAAGAAAGTACTTCAGTATAGAGTTTCCAAATCCTTCGTGAGCTGAGGTGATTTTTATATTTATCCGTATGAGATCGGCTAAAAAGCCCCGTAAGGTCAGGTAAACATGAAGCGAACTGGCATCAAATAAAGGCTCAATCAAGAGGGCTCTTGCACCCAGAGATGAGCAGAACAGTAGGTGCACACTCATTAGTCATCCCATTCAAAGTTTTTCTGATTCATGATGCTTTTTCAAGTCTCATTATTTAATCTAACGGATTTAAGTTGAGAGCTTCCCCGCTGATGCATGAAGAGAACATGTGAAATTATTTTGGCTCGATCGTTGCCGTTCCCGGTGAAAGCTTAATGATCTAATCCTTGAAGATTACTTACCAGCCAATTGTCAGCCGGAATAACTTTCGCTTTGTTGATCCCGATACAAAAATTTTGAGCTTTCCTCGCTTGGATATGTTTGAAGACGAGTATCCCCAAAGCCTAAAGGAAATTGGAAGCTCTTCGAGATTCGTTAGATCAAATAAGAGGGGCAGGCTGCAGATGGCTTCATCAGTTTCGGAAGGTCAAGCTGAAGCCGAGGTTGGAGACTCGAGGAAGGGATAGGGCTCCGGTGAAGATAGTTCCGCGAGATAAATGGTTTCAAGATCAGCAGATCTCCCAAAATTCCAAGCGCCAAGTGGGACCGGACAGGGTAATGGACAGGGGATCGCCGAGGTCCTACTCTGCCCTGGTTGAAGGGTTGGGGCACTCCATCCACTCACACAGCTTGTGCCCGCCCAAACAGACTTAACGTGAAAAACTTGAGCTTTAATTTATATGTCAAAACAGATTCGGCGATTCGGCCCCGAATCGGCTTCATGATGCATTTTTCGGATTTTAACTCGAGTCTTATGCAGCCGCTAACCGAAAAGAAGCATAGTAAAACCTGTGCAAACTTGGAAGAATCTAGAAGAATGACTTATAAAAAATCCACCAAATGACATTGAATTGTATTTTAGAGTGTTTTTTGGCTCATGATTCGTAACTATAATGCCAAATTGGCGACCATTTGGTCACGAGAAATCCTGCTAAAGTTTTTGGAGAATTTCTTACGCAAGGCTAATTAACAATCTCACCATGAATATCCGGTAGTAGGAATTGGGCAATGCTGAAATGCCATTTTTTAAAGCGACAATTATGAAAGGTATGATTCATGTTCCACCTCGTTTGCCTTTGTATGAATCGGATATATTGGGATTTAGGATCCGGCCCAGGTTTTCTTACTGGAATATTAGTTTGTACTGAATTAAATTCTCAACCAACAGTCAGTGTTTAAAAAGGCATCGTAGATAGTTTAGAACAAACCTATAGGCCTTCTCGTAAGATAATGGACTTTAATAAACAATTTCACTCGGTTCTAGCCTACATCTCTTCAAAAGGCAGGCTTACCGCATTGGAATTACCGGGCCATTCAAAGATTGGCATCCATGCGTACCGTGGCGCATGCCTCACTTTGAATAATGGTCTCATTCCTTCCCATGCAAAGAGGCGACTACAGACTCTCGACTTTAATCTATGAAATGCTGTTTACCCACAATACACTATGAATGATCCGCCACCACAAGATAGAGATAGCTGCCAGTAGATTGGGAGCATCTATCCATACCATCGCCAAACCGCTTTCCACTGGGGCTCAGGATTACTAAAGGCCACTTTGCTGATGGAGGCAATCTACTGGTGACAAAGCAGACCATGATACGCCGAATGCACCCGTGTGCTCTTCTTAACAATCGTCATGAACCACCAGAGTTAGAGCAACGCCTTTGGATGTGAAGGAAGAGAAGGTCGTGTTTTCCAAACGTTACCGCGTCCCAATGCAGAAGGAGAAGGAACTTCAATTTGAACTCATTCCATCACAACAATCTTATCTCATTATACCATGCAGAGACAGAGCAATCATATCGCCATCGAATGGCCAATGATGGATAAAGAGAGACTGGGGACAATTCGGCTATCACCCAAAGCGGGATCCACCAAAGAATCGGCTGAGGATCTGTATGCGGCCATCGAATGGAATCGAAACAGCGCGCACATTCTCCCAAGCAGCCTAGCAACCTTTAAGGAAAGAGAGGTATTAGATGGCGAGAAAGTGGATAGAATAATGCTCATGGGAGGAGGGCGAATGATGGAGAGAGAGCCAAAAGAAATGCACATCGAAGATCAAGAATGAGACATAACCTAGGAATGTCATCAAAGATGATGAACCGGCGAAATTTAGGAATAACACTGTTCGGAGAAGAAAGTAATCATCCCACTCTACAACTAATTCTTAACGATCACCTCCTTTTCAGTTGCCACCCCGCATAAAGTTCCAACAAGGCGCTAACAAAGATTTATCTTTGTTCCATGGGTACAACAAGATGGATGCCATATAGATATGTGTAAGCCACTTCCGAACACTTTTGCTATAGTTACGCTACTGTGCATAGATAATCTAATGTGGACTCCCAAGAACAAAATGTCTTTCCAACTCTTTGATTAGGTCACCATTCATGCGCTCTTCGATGAGAGGTATACCAACCGGAATGCCTAGAAGTCTAGTTGCCTTTCCATGCAGGAAGAAACTTCCATGGAAATATTACACAACTACGAAGAGGCAATCGGGAGACGAACAGCCAAGGCAAGATATTGTCTCTTTTGCCATCCCACAAAAGATACTTTCACAAAAGCCAAAGAGAAACCGGCCCAACAAGGAAATGGCATTTTGTAAATTCTCGCCATCTACCATTAAGACTACAAACCCCTGTGGAACGATATCTGGCGGAAGACTCATGACGCCTTCCTCGCGACCGCAAAGGTATACCACCGAAAGAATCTCAAGCATAATTGGTAAAAGCAGCGGTGCAAGGATACCGCATGCTAATGTTCCCACCTCGCCAAAACGTCGGCGGTTCTCCTTAAAACAATGAATAGAATAGAATACATTATCATTCCTTGTGGCCTCTGCACACAATCCTAGCATGGGTGAGCTCCCCGGTGGGGGCTACTAGCTCACCACGCCTGCTTTTATTATACCTTTCCTTGGCGGCTCACTTTTTCTTTTAATGCCGCAACTCACTTTGATCCGCCTCTGTGCCCATGCCTTCATCAAATCAAATTTTAGTTATGGTATCTGGCTAGCTTCTTTGAGCGATTTTATATCAGAAGTCTTCCTGCTCGTAACTTCCCGCAGTTCGTCAACATCTCTCGGGATAGACCGCCAGCTTCTATTGTGCTTCGCTTTGCCACGCTGCGTACCCGGTCGCCCCATTCGGCCACTTTTTCTCAGGATTTATCCCCAATGGCCTCTGCTGTTGGGCACCATTGAGCATGTGGTTTTCGCCCTCCTCATTCTCCGCTGCTGCATTCCCAGCTGTTCGCTACGGTTTTTCTTATTCTTCCACACCTTTTCTGTTCTGATCGGCGGCAATCAAAGATCCCAAATTTTGCTAGGATGTCTTTCTCTCGCTTCCAAGCATGTTATCTTGTACATCTCATGTCTAACCGTCCGAAGCCGAAGACTCCTACAAGCTGCAGGCGTAGGTCCGTGTGTTTTTGCAACCATGCTCAAGGTAGTCCGCAATCTCGGGCCCCTATCTCCATTGGCTCATCACTGGGCTTGTTTCAAATTATCCTATTTCTTCGGGTCTATATTAAGCACTTCAATCCATCTGGCTGCTGTGAGATGTGTGACCCTTGCTGATTCGCTGATCATGATGCTCACCTGGTCCACCCATCATTTCCTACATGCATCCCACGATGGTCTCTTTCCCATGCTCTCACCTGCCAGTTTCTAACCCGCCTCATACTAAGTGGCTAATGGCTGTGGCTCTCAAATGAATTCTGCTATGCAGCTATCTGAAGACCCTCTCGCTTTCTCCCACTGTCCATGTTCCTGGGCCCCAAGCTCCATTCCTACAGCCTGCTGCTCACCACCACCACGCCAACAGGTACTGACTTCCACCACACTGCCATGCACTTTTTCTCACTGTAGCCCCAACAGGAAGGGTATATTGGAAGCCAAGATGGGAAATCTGAAGGAAATTACGGATATAATTGTACAAATTTGGACATCCATGGGCCTGCTGCATCGAAATCCAAGATCTCGGCAATAGTGGAGATCTCAACTAAGGGCAAGAGACTGAACCCTCGCGAAGTATCGCGAAAACACGCGTTTGATTTCGGCGAACGAAGACTTTTCGGTGATTGAGCCGGTCGCACGCAACCGAACGTCGTTCGCCGACAAACGCGCACACCGAACAACCATGAACGCCCAGCACCAGCGGACGCAAACCCTTCGACGGAAATGACCGCTTACGTTCATTCAAAATCTGTAGGAATTCGCTGGGGAGACAGAGGTTTGTTAATTGCACTAAAATAATCTGCTAAAGGATATCGCCCATTCAAGGAGCAGCGGAAGGTCGCGGATTTCTTTGCTATTAGGGTTTGCCGAGCCCACGGAATAAAGAGGTGGTTGTGGCTGTCTGAAGCGATGCAGAAGCCTCAGTAGCCATTAATGATTTCCCACCATGACCCGTGGCCCACCCTACCAGTCATTTTTTATTTCAATCACCACGACAAACCAAACCCAAGATCTATGTGATCTCTGCTATAAAGGCTAAGCGCTGATATATAACCAAAACCCCGGCGGTCGTGTTTTCCCCCGCTTTTCTTAGCGTAACTGCTTCTTGCCATAACGCTTCCTTCGCTACCACTCATATGCTTAGGGTTATAGTCCTGTTAGTGCTTGCTATGCTGTGGATCACGGCCAGTTTCGGAACGCTTTCGCTTAGTTCATAAGAGCATGCCATATTAGTCGGCCGCCGTTTTAGTTGCTCTGTTGCCACTTTCATCAAACCTAGTTAGCTACTTCTTGTTCCATTTTAAGTCCTTATGGTTTTCTAAGATTTAGCCCGTATGACGTATTCCCATGTCAATAATAATTTATTTTAACCAAACCCATAGGTAGTTCTCAATTTCTTGTTTGTTAAGATCGATGTGGTGAATTACCGATGAGACTGCGTAATCCTAAAGCTGCGGCTTGGCTGCCATCTACTGTTTGAGTTCAGCTCGATAAAACCGCGAGTAATCCCAAAGTTGTGGGCTCTCTGCTGCCAGCGGCTGGATGTTTGAGTTCACCGCTGAAAATTATGTGAAGGTTGCTTCGATGGGCAAGAAATAAGCAAAAGGCTGATTTCACCATTGTTCTTAGTGTTCCCAACCAGCAAGCCCACCCTTGCAAACCTTTTGTTCTTTGTTCCCCACCACCGCTCTTGCTACTATGTGTTCATTTGGATTTGTTTCTCTTTATTTTCATCGCAGCATGTGAATCTATTCAGCGCTGCATGCCCCCTGAAGAGCTGCCTCGCCTCGGCCATAAGCGAGAGCCATGTATTTTTGAGCTTTAGATTGCGCATTTCTTTTGCTGGCCGACATAGTAAACCAACAGCATGCATGAACGCTTAGCGCTAGTTATTTTGTCCCGTTTCTCCTGCTTTGCTTTCTTTCTTCATTATCAGCCAAGTGATTCCCGTCCCTTCTTTCACGCTTACAACTCAACTCCCAACCCTTGTCACTATATGCCTTATTGGTAAGCTAATTTTGTTGGAGGTAATGAGTGACTAAGAAGCCCCTATGTACGTCATCTTTTACCTGGTTTAGGCTCATGCCTAGGTGGAGGCCTCGCCTAGTTGGAGGCCCTCAGAGCCCGACGAGTCCCCAGCCCCGACAGGCCTCGCCTAGCAATACGTAACTGAACGAAGTACAATTAA